>JAOVYW010008544.1:0-10105 GCA_025775045.1 Hiodon tergisus
CACGTGGATATTTACTGGAGCAATGCAAGTTAAGTACATGCATGTGGATATTTACTGGAGCAATGCAAGTTAAGTACATGCATGTGGATATTTACTGGAGCAATGCGAGTTAAGTACGTTTTCTTGAGGCTGCACTGGATGGCGACCCAGTTGGGTACTGAGGCTGAACACCGGCCTCAGAGGTTGCTGGCCAAATTGCAGCTTCACGTTGCAACCATCTATAACCATCAGTGATAATCTGTGGAGCCTGCCTGTTTCTGACAGGGTTCCTCTAAAATAGAGAACCATGTCAAGGAAGGTGCAGGGCCACTGGAGTGTTCTGCATGAGCCAGCAGTGATTGGCTAAAATCACTGTAGCAGAAGCTACCGTTTTTATGCTGGTGTTAAATGTGAGCAGTGCCACCCTGGGCAGATTTTAAATCTGAGCACCGAGGCCATGGGCTGGTGTTAAACGCGAGCATTGCCACGCTGCACTGGTGTTAAACGGACCGGAAGACGGGAGGGTTTTGGCAAGCGCAAGCGCAGGGAGGAGATAAAAGCAGAGAAGACAACGGAAGAGGCGGCAGGAGGCGAGCAGACGGGAGAGTGGGGAGAGAAGGATGGGCGACGAGGGCTGTGTGACGACTGAACGCATCCCTCACTCACTGCCGCCTCCCTCCTCCACCAAATTAAAATCAACTGAAATGGGGGGACACAGCTTCCTACCAGGAGATTCCCATCCCAAATGTGTCGCTAACCTTCTTCCCGTCTCATTTGTCCTCCCCACCCCCCTACTCAACAGAGCAGAGAGCGCGCGTGAGAGAGCGAGAGAGAGAGAGAGAGAGAGAGAGAGAGAGAGAGAGAGAGACATGTCACTCCCGTATTAAGGGGTTCAGTGGTGTGTGACAGCTCAATCCTAACACAATCCCCGTACACACTGGAGTCATCTCCCGTAACACCGCCACCAGCTTCAACACACACTAAACTTTTATTAGAGAAGATTCCCCAGGCTTCCCCAAGGTTTGCTGCAACTCAGCCGGCGGGCGGTAACAACGAGGTAACTGTTGTTCTTGGCCCATCATATGCTCATCTCATCCCGTTTCGCTCGACGTAAATTCGGACCGCCCCGACACCCACCCCCTCAGAGGTCTAATGAGAAATGTCAATCTCCTGCCGGGTCAGTGCTCCACAACGAGACGGGGTGGCGGGATAGGGAGACGGCGGATCGAGAGGTTGGGAAACCTGGCGACAGAAAAAGCAGAGAAGACAGAATGCCCGGAAACCCATACACACTGACCGTACGCAGCAGTGAGGCCCAGTGGAGGAGGCCCAGGAGTTCTGAGTGACGGACCCAACTGTATAAACAAGCCACACTGTGTTCTGAGCTAAGCAGACAAACTACACTCTGGAATATTCCTCTAACTATCACGTAGCACCCTACAGTCTGCTGTCCAACACTTTAGTTCTGGGTTCAAGGCACAGGGCCCCCAGAGGGTGCAGAGTTGGTGGGCGTGGGCATGGGGGGGGGGGGTCCCCGGGTCCACCGGTACCGCAGGAAGGATCACCAGAATAAGGAATTCAGCTGATAAAAAGTAAACACTTTATAATTCTATTCAGTCCTGAATGTGGACAGTACGGCGGTTGTAGAGGAAAGAGCGGCGGTTCGTCTCACGATGAAATGAAGGAAATAAAAATCGTTCAGTTTGCGGGCCTTTGTCAGGTGTGACGCACCAATCCGGCCCGTGGTTGGGGGGGAAATAAAAGACTACCAGATGCAGTCAGATGCACGTCGAAAGGATTCGATTTATTCCCGTTAGCTTTTAGGTTCACCAAGTGTAAAAAATATATACGAGGCTCTGTTTTTAACAAGGTTGAGGTCAAATGCATTTTGAAACGCGATCAATTCCAGCCAGGTGTGGTCAAGTGGGAAATTGGGAATTTGATTGGACTGGCGGCCTTCAGAATTGGATTTCAACGCAGTCTGGCGCCGTGAAGGAAAGTGTAAGGATTAAGGCAGTTCCGTTGTCAGGCAGCGCTACCGTGTGTCTTTCTGCTGAGATCAAGCCTGGCTTGCTGGAAAATGAGCAACTTCCTGTCTCGTATGGCGTCTTAGCTTGACCTAAGACCAGGCGCTAGAGCCGCTGACGCCTAGTTAAGTGAACAGAAATGATCCGAGCGTTTTAAGAAACTACTTTTTTGTGTGTGCCAGCTGAACCTTTAGAAGCCATCGTTAAATATACAACGACAAGGAGGCGCATTCCCCTATACCGTGCGAGTGGCGGACGCGGCCATGGAGTCACACTAAAACCCGAACATGTTGTCGCGGAATCAGACGACGCTACTTTGGCAGGACAACTGACAAAAAAACTCAGCTGGACGCTTAACAGCTAACCCTAAAGCAGAAGGGAATAGCAGTGTTCTAGCAGCAACGCTTAAAATGTTAATTGTGTGAAGGTAATACCCTCAAGGTTTCTTTGTAATAGGCTTATACAGTTAATGCCCTAATATATATTTTCCTAATCATACACTTGGCATTGAATTGTACATTTGATAATCCCTGTGATTAATCAAGCTTGAAAAAGCTCATCTCTTTGGGGTACAATTCCCTCCCTTTGTCCTCAGCATCCATTCGAACTTCCTCCTCCCTCTCTTTTCATTTAACCAGCGGACCCCACGCATACACACACACACCCCAAGAACCACTAATCCCGTGCCCCCGTGATCTGGGGGGTGGGGGGGTGGGGGGCCATTGGGACAAGTCCCCGCAAGCGTTGCTGGAAGACCGCTGAACGATCGGGCCAGTCAACGCGGTTCACGGAGATAACCTGGATGGCGATGAGGGGAAAACCGGTGGACATTTCCCAGAGTTCCACCTGACTCAGATGGAACTCCCGAAGCCTTATAGTTCACTGGTCTCCTTGTTGTGTGTTGCTCAGGCTCTCATGGCCATACAGAAGATAAACATATCGACACGCAGCTCCACCTTTATGGTAATGCGAAACAGGAGTCGGACGCTCTCCCCGAGTGCAGCTGGCTGAAACAAAGTTCTCGGAACGTTTGCGGTACTGTCGCAGCGACGTTATGTGCCCGCTACGTGCCAGCCTGCGCATGCCGGTTACAGCTTGCTGTCTGGGCGGCAGAGCATTTGCTGAAAAACTCCCGACACGACCCTTGTCATTACACCATGCCCTCACGCAAAATGGCACAATCCTCCCAAACATGACAACAGAAAAGGAGATCTGTAACAGAGCAACACACAATCGGTCCAAACTGGAACTGACGCCACGGTCGATTCGATCTACCCACACCCCTTTCCATTCTCGAACCTGCATGGCATCCTGCCACTGCTTCAGTACTAAATTTCCTGTCAAGGATCTAACGACCCAGCACTGGATACAGACAGCGCCCTGAGCACTGATCCAGGATCAGATAATCCAACTCTAATCCTAACCCCAGTTGACTGATAGTTACGCAATTGCACATTTGAAAGAGAAAAAAAAACGCATGTGTCAGGAATCGGGATGCTGACTTCACTCTCGCTGTTGGCCGGCCCCTATTGGCCAATGCTGACATTTTTCTGGGTCCTGTCCAAACACAGCGTTCTCTCAGTCAAAGGGTCACAGTGGGATTCAGATGGTATATGCAGTGTTTGACATGATTGATGGGAGACATTTATGGAACTGGAGGCTCGCTGCGCTGCTCATCACAGACAGGACTGGGTCCCCCCCCCCTGCAGGACATTCCAATTTTTTTGCGGACAATCTTGTCTCGAGCGACTTGGAGATATACATAATCAAGGAAACGAATTTTCAATGGCAGGTTCCCCCATCACCAGAACTGTAACAGAAAACCATTTATTTAGGGAAAAAATGTGGGGGGGGGGGGGGCATGTCAGCACACAGGCTTGGCATTTTAACCATCAATTTCCACTCTTCCATCTGAAGATCAATGCGGTCACCATAATCACGCCTGCCACAGGACAATTGATTACAGATCTGGCAGCTCGTTTTTTTTCATAATACCTCCCCCACTCTAAATCTCAAGCAGGATGTACTTTCATAAAACCACCTCATCAATGTGTTCCCAGAGTGAGGCGGATTGGGAGAGAAATATGGGGGGGGGGAAAGGGGGAGGAGGTTGAAGGGCAAGGAGGGTGATTGTAAGAGGGAGAAAGATGGAGGGAGATAGAGGGAGAAACGGCTAACCAACATGCAGTCTCGCCGCACCAACCAGTCATCTATCTTCATTAACTGACTAGTCTCCACCTCCACCCCCAATGTGGCACGTCAAGAACACGGGGAGAAAACTCCACATTACAGGCAGTGAAACAAACGCATGAGCTGAAGCTGGAGTGAACCTCATCGGTAAAGCACAGGACAAACAACGAGAGACAAACGATCCACCACCCCACCATTCTAACCCAGCCACAGCCGGCTCGGCCATTGCGACCGAAGCGACACGCGTTTCAAGATAACCGTCAGATTAATGAGTGCGTGCCTTGAGTGACGGCTTTCCCCAGCGGCCTTAATGAAAAACAAATCACTCTTATTGGGCAGAAACAGACTCAATGAATGTCCGTCCGTCATCCTGAGAGACAGGAACCGACAGGTGCAACAGTGGCAACAGAGGAAGAAGAAGAAAAAACGGAAAAGAAGGAGGGAAAAAAAAAAATCACTGTGATTGAGTGAATTTAAACTCCCCAATGGCATTCTGGTTTATTTCCTGTGTGAAGGAACTGGCAGAGGAGGGCGTTTAAAGGCCTTGGAGAACGAACCGGTGGAACGGAAGACAAACCACTGCCGGGTTCTCTGTGGCAGAAGTTCTCAGCACGTGTTAGTGCCAAATGGACTGTCTCGACGGAGCTAACCGGTACCAGCGCCACTGTAATCTCATCTCCCTTCACACCGATCACCGACCCCTTCATCTGGAGAGTTACTGCAGACACCGGAGGGGACCATCTATTTACTTGTTCCCCCATTAACTTCTCTATAGATTTTTTTTTTCTTTTGTCTTCAAGCGTCGTAAAAACTACAAAACGATCAATTATAACTTAAGAATCCTCAGGGTTTGGAAAAGGAAGAGGAAGTTCTTTGTTGTTCTCTCTCTAAAACCCTCACGCGGGGGTTCGGTCGATTGTTAATCTAAAGGCTAACGGCGGAGACGGGGACAGGAAAAATGTAATGTCTATCATGGTAAAATCCTGGTTGCACAAAGGTATACAAACTTAACAATGGCCATTTTATCTACAGAGTGCGTTTTTTGTTTGTTTTTTTTCTGTTTTACACGGACTGTGTAATGGCAGTCTGTCCGATAAACTTTCATTCGTAGGAACCGTTCTCTTCCGTTAAAAGAATGCGAACGTCGAAGAACCTCTCTGAAATGGCCGTCATTGTCCGCACCACTGATGCACCAATTTAAAAAAAACGGGCTTCATATATGTATATCAGTTTTTAATACACATTGTTTTTTCTGGCTGAGCACACACATAGAGGGTGTTATTGACTCTGAAAACTTAAATCTCTGGATAAATAAATAAATAACCAAATGCCGAAGGGCTATCTTTAAAACCATCCGAATTCTAGAGAGAAGAGTTTTCTTTAATCAATGTGACGCACCAATTTGCGCGAGTGTCCATACTTGTTTATGGGCTGTGACGTCTGGTATGGTAATAGAGATAACAAACTTAGAGTAAAAAAATATATATTATGTAACACATATCTAGTGTCACTAAAACCATCCCATGTACATGCAGGTCTACAATATGCTGGGTTAAACGACCAAATAAAAAAAAAGCCAAATATCTAGGATTAGAGAAAAGGAGAAACATTAATCCGTTGATAATACGAGGGATTTCTTACGTTTCCCCCCCCCATGAGTTATCAAGAGATTTACTTGTAAGAGATTTATTCAGCATGAACAGTGCTCTTCCGCGTGAGCCCGCGAGTGTGTTGGTGTTTGACGGCGGACCCTTGTAAATGAGCAAACCCCCAAAAAAATATACATTTCTTTGCTGGGAAACATTAAGGACGACTTACCAAGATAAGCCTTCGCCGAAATCGTTTACCTCCTTCTTTAATTTAACCGAAAGCGAGCCAGGTAGTTTCGCGGGAATTTCTCAAGAAAAAACTCATTTGAAATTCTACACCAAAACGAGCATTTGTTACGCTGTTAAATGTGCCATTATCCATTATAAGTAATATAAACGAATGTATCCAATAACAGTATACTAGTATATATGGAAATATGCTACTTTGTTGCAATAACCTAGTAGACACATCTCCACATAATTTTTGAATCCACAGTCAATTTCTGGCAAAAACGCTGATGTTTATTTGTGAAAAAGAACAGACTGTGTGACTGGCATAGCCTTGACGGTCTGCGTTTTATGTTTAAAAATAAAATAAAATAAATTCAACTCGCCCTTTACCATCACTTTCACAGTGTGGTCAGCTGGATTGCACCTTGTGTTTGCCCGTATCTGTGCAGGCGAATGAGTATCATTTGTCTGCCTCTGTCAGAGTGTGCGTGTACAAAACACATAATAATACGACATTTGTATGAAAAAAACTAAATCATTCCATACTTAGTTTTGTACAGCATCTTTAGCCTTGCTGATGGAGCAGGTTTTACTGGACTTCCACACGGCTATCGCAGTCTGCCACTGACATTCCACCCCCACCAATTCAGCCAGGCCCTCAGGTCCTCACACAGCCACCCCACCAAGTCTTTTCAGCCTTGCAGAGGTGTGAAGCTGCATCTCAGCCGGAGTCCCCCTTCACACCGCTGTCACAGATCCTCTACATCTCACCATCAGACTCGGAACAAAATGCACGAACTTTAGTGTCCGAACTTTAAAATGTAATGAAAGTTCTAAACGTATAAACACGTTAGCAAAAAAATAGCACCAAAAACAATGAATAGTGACAACTGGGATAATAAAACAAGAGTAGTTTTAAAAACACGAAGTTCAAATGATCTAACGTTCACTGCTGTGTCAGGCAGCCATGTGCAAACTCGGTGTGTGTGTGTGTGTGCGCCTCCTCCCGCCGTTTCGCATGGCAATCACCTCCGTGTAGATCTCTCTCACAATCATCCATCACCCCTCTCTTCTCTTCCATACATCCGTTTCACTGCCCTCCCGTCTCCCCCTCTCTCTGGACTCCAACAACAGACAAGCGGCTCTGAGCGGCGTGAGATTTCCGTCCCAGAGAACTCATCTCGTTTGGCACTCTGACGCTTAGCAGTGGGAATCTGACCCTTTTCAGGAGTTTTTCCCGAGCGTAGACAAAGCCCCAATAGAGCTGGAGGCTTTCCAGTCTGTTAACCGAATCCTCTTCTGGTCACCGGGTTGTTGTTTTTTTAATCGGCCTGCACCCTGATGCACGCACCTTGTGGTTTGACTTCGGTTTACCGTTAGAAGTCCAACAAGCCGCATTCCCCTAACGAGCTCTTAGGGTGTGCAGGCCCATTTAGTTGAAGGGCTGAGGACGAAACTGAAACACCAGTATGTTCCTATCAATGAATGTCTACAGGCATAGGCGTAGGCGCACACACACCGAAAGTTTAGTGCTGAAAGATGTTTCAAAAACGTCGTGTGTGATGAGCGGTAGAAAGGAAAAATTGATGATACAATGGGGGGAGCGACAAGGTATAGGAAATCACGCGCACAAGCATACTCAAAAAGATCGGCATTTTACACAATAGTACCGCGGCTTTTGTGATAGGAACCAGCTTCGATCAGCCTTGGAAAGTGTCCATTAAGGTGCGAGCTCCATAGTAATACAAAAGGATTCTTAAAGAATGGAGCAGGTGGTCTTCTAGAACACTAATCACAATGGCTCTTTCTTGCCATTCAGCCTTTGCAGAAAGACTGCTTGCTCTTTGTAAAGACACACGCTCTCACAATCACACGCGACCAATCCCAGTCACTCACTCTTCTCCCGGTCCTCATTAACCCCCTGTAGGCGTCCTTATCTTACTCCAGTTTCTTTCCCTTTCACACCTCTCTCTTCACACCCTGCACACAGTTGGGGGCAACGCCTCCGCATCTCCTCCTGTTTGAAATAGAGGAGAATGGAGGAGATTGACTCCCCCTTTCCAGGCCTGTGGGGTAGACAAAAGAGTTGTGTGTCATGTGTTGGAGCTGGTTAAGGTAGAGGTTAGGGGTGGGACTTCAGGGCTCTCCTTTAACAAGGCCTCAGTTAGGGGGACAATGGACATCCCAACTGTCCAACAACAAACAGTAACTGTGTTTCGCTGTATCAGACAACATGTGAAGTTAGGTGCGCACGCACCTTTCTAATATCCCAGACAGCCAGAACCGAGGCTACAAATCGTTATACTCGCGTCTAGCGGCGTGCAGTACATTTAGTGATCCAGTAATCTATCTCCCCTCTGCTGCTTGTGAGCTTGACATTTCCGCACAGGCAATGTCGATTGGACCAGTAGCCTGTCCATCGCAAAGCCGCCACCCACAACTTGTGTTCCGTTTGTTTTTTGGCAAGAACTCTCGCCAACGGACTCAGCCAGTGCTCTGGCAACCGGACTCCCAACCAGACACCCCCACAGCCAGACCACTGCCGTTAAATGGATCTGTCGGTTCATGGTGCCGTCCTCGCCTGTGCGTGAAAAATGTATCTGATTGGACTGACAGCTTAAAGTGGCTTACCATGGCGACCAGTCGCTTGAGGCCTTTGGCAAGCCGAGCGCTGGCCCTCGACCCTGGAAGCCGAAGGGGTCCACTGAGCAATCTGCCCTTTGTTCCGGCTCTGACCCCGGAACGAATTGAGCTGAATGCTAGGCAGTTTTTTCACACGACACTTTTGTTTATTGGCACTAAATGTCCGATTCCAAGAGTAGAAGATGACCTGCCAAATTCAGGAAAATGTTTACATCCATAGTGCCAGACCCTGGCCTGATTGATCCGCACGGGTCCCAGTGGAACCCGCGTTAAGTAGGGCCGAGAGAGACTCTGGGTATCAGACTCCCCGATGCCGGTTTTCGGGTCGCTGCACACCAACCACCCAAGGGGGCAGAAAAGTGGCGGCAAACCAGGTCATTAGCTACGCCCCTCTACCCGACCATTTACACCATTGCCAAGATGCCAACCTGATCCCCGAAAAGCAGTGTTCGCTTACAACGGCCGCGACCCAAATTCTAACAATTGTTATTACAATGGCCTGGGGTCAGTCCCCCGAGTCTTCACAGCCCTGATTGATGACATCCACCAGCCTTACGAACTGGGTCAAGGGGGGACGAAAGGAAACCGTGACACGTGTAACCATAGGGACGGGGACTAACCAAATCACTTTAGGTTCTGCAAAGCCATGCACCAGGCTAGTGTTTGAAATACACCAGTATGTTAAACAAGAGCGAGAGAAATGGATCGGAACGATGGTATAGAGAGGACGAGGGAGCGTCGAGTGGTTGGAAAAAGAGCCACTCGGGCCTTCGTAAAAACCGAACGAGAGAGCGTGTATCTAAATATCACTAAGAAATCTCAAGTCACTCAGTGCACTTAAAAATACAATGAGAGAGATGAACGGGGGGGGGGGGGGTGAGCGGCCTGCCTGCAGTGTGAATAAATGAACACTGTAACGTAGCATGAAGTGTGTGGCAGGACCCTCTCCATTCCTCCTGCTAATGCATGAAAAGGCTCGGCACTAATGGAATTTCACTAGTAAGCCCTGCTCCCCCATCCGGGCTTACCCGCAATTCTGTGTCTACCCGTCTAGATAAACGGAGGCGACATCCTCTTCGTCCAAGACTCGGGGGGGAAAACATCAGAGCTGCCACACACACGCGCAGACTCGCATGTAGTGGGGAAAGTTAAGCATCCGTGTGTGTGTGTGTGTGTGTGTGTGTGTGTGTGTGCGCGCATGTGTGAATGTGTGTGCATCCGTGTGTGTGAGTGTGTGTATGTGTGTATATGTGAGTGTGTGTGTATATGTGAGTGTGTGTATGTGTGTATATGTCAGTGTGTGTGTGTGTCTGTCTTTCAGTGTGTGTGTGTATTTGTCAGTGTGTGAGTGTCTGTGTGTCTGTGTGTATGTGTGTATATGTCAGTGTGTGTGTGTGTGTGTGTATATGTCAGTGTGTGTATGTCAGTGTGTGTGTGTGTGTGTGT
>JAOVYW010008545.1:0-10104 GCA_025775045.1 Hiodon tergisus
ACCACCCCCACGCACACACACACACACACACACACAGACAGCTAAGCATGAAAATTGTGGTTTTGAACTAACACTCATTAAACAAGTCTCCCCCCAGGGGCAGAAAGGTAACACAATTGAAAATACAAATATCACAACAGTTTGTGTTTAAAATTAAGAAACAATTCTATAAAAAGCTTCTATACTACACTAAAAATGAACACGTCGATAACTAGCTTAGCCGCTAGCCGGTCCGGCCCACCACATTAGATTGAACTACTTTCCCTCGTAGTTGTGCAGATAACTCGATATGTAGAGTTTGAGTCCCTTGTTCCACTTGCTTTTTGGAGCAGGGGACCCTGGCATCAACGATATCGCTGATGCTTATTTTAGGCAGATCTTGAAAACATCTAGTAAATACTGATTTTTTGGACGATGCAGATGAACACGGGAAGTAAACCAGAAACTGATATCCCGACTTCAGGCGACAGCGGAAATATGTTACTATGCTTGTGCACAGAGGCTATTCTCTGATGCTCTTTTCACTGGCTGTTCTCAATACACAACTAGACATGAAAGTGGCCACTGGCTGTTCTCCCCACACAACTGAACATGCTAGCGGCCAATGGCAGGTCCTACCTGATCTCATGCATCGAACGGCAGTGTTTGGTGTCTTTACAACAACAGTTATATGTCTAATTATGTTTTCAACTGGAAGTGAATTGTGACGATATAAACAAATCAATTAAATCATTTCATACATTTTTATGTAGTTCTAAACTAAATTATATGAAATGCTGAAATAGATATTGAATAGACCTATGGCTATGGATTTAATCAAATGTACATGAGGATCTCATGACTTCATAAATGTTATATAGTTCTATTCGTAATAATATTAAATATCGAAATAGACATATGTCCATGGATTTAATCGAGTGAATGTGAATGTTTTCAATGTTTAATCTTAAATGTAAATACATGATTTTTTAATTAATTCACTTTTTTAATATTTTGACAAAATTTATTTGCGATCATGTGATCATAAGCTGCCGCTGGTAATGTTAGTTCTGTTTCTTTAATTAGGGAAGGTCTTATTCGTCACTTTAAACTAATGTCAGGGTTGAAGATGGTAACACGGTTGAAGAGATACGTAGGTATGGCTTCCACATCTGTGTATGCCTCTTACTCCATGGCATTCATCCTGCCTCACATCTCTCTCAAGATCTCCATATGGCGGACTGGCTCAGGGTGTGGGGATGGTATAATTTCAGTGACATCATCAATAGGGTTCAAGTGGATATGATCACATGCAGGCCACACAACAATCCTTTTGATCCAGAACTGGACTTCCCCATCGGATTTCCTTGACTGGCTGTGGCTTTCCATCATTGGCTGAGTGGCGCAGCAGTAGGTAACTTCTTACTGAAACTGAAATGCTGTGTGTTGAAGCACTTGCAGTCAAATTGTTTCTATGTTGAGCGCATGCAGCTGACAGTATATCAGCTCTCCTGGTGTATTTGCATTGTTGATGACACTGCTGGTATCTGGTTTGAAATCTTGTCCTATGCTTTTTATTTATATTCACTCTTCACAGAAACATTTTACGTATATCTCAGCCATCGCCTTGAAGAGCTAATATGCATTTGGGATATCATGGCCTTTAGCCAATATCATGTCATCTTAAAGCATTATCTGTCAATATGATCCTTGCTTGTATTGTGTACAGGGGCCATCACTAAAACCATATTGACACTTGCAGATGTGAGGCCTGTAGGTAATCCAGCCTTTGTGCCTGGAGGGGGAGATGGTGTAGAGCTCCAAAGTGCATAGCTTGTATCACAGAGCGTGGTTTTCTAAAAAGTCTACATGGATCAAAGCCTCATCCATTGACATGTGTTCCCTCAGCTCTCTGCAGTAGGAATACTGTAGTTTTATGTTAAACAAGTGTCTTTTAAACCCATGCAACCATATGAGGTTCTCCTGTGTGCCATCAACAGCTTTCTTTACTGTTGAACCCTCTTACTTGTGATGGTTTTTTTCTACCTCCTCTGCTGTCACCCACTGGGTGTAGGATATTTTTGCCAGGCTGTCATACGTACTAGAGAGAGGTACGCGCTTGTCCTTGCACTCAGAACACTCCCGGTAAATGCATTTCTTGCTAGAGAAATCACAATCATCTCCAACAAGCTCTCAAGATTTGGGATCTCAATTAGCTTTAGCAGATTAAGTTTCTCAGCTATGAAGTATAGATTTTCTTGAAGCATGGACATGAATGTGTCTACAGAAAAAAAAAGAAAAAATTTGAAAGTGGCAAAACAGAGATCTTCTCAGGATTCTCTGATATAAATGCAGGTTTTACAGCGTATCTATCTAGATTCTTTTTCACCTTTTATCAAATGATATACCATTTACAGTTAACATTCAGCCATTCATGGCTCAGCTTGTATTCAGCAAACTGTAATGGCAAGAGTTTACTTAAGAGTTTTAAAAGCCGTCATTAGTGAGTCATAAAGTATATTGTAATCATTTTATACTGGCTTTTGAACATGTTTATCTTTACAAAAAAATGATGGGAAGGTGAGTTGTTTGAGCCGGTACGTTAAAATCTAATTGGAAGAAAATAAATGCCAATTGGAAAATTGGACATTGATTCTGGGAACACAACTGTGAATTTTAAGGGTGCTCTGTGGCGCCCATAAGAAATGTGCATTTTTTAAACTATTTGAACATTGTTTATTTGGGAACAAAAAGACATGTCGAGCTGAAACTTGCTGCTCCATGTTGATGCTCTATTAAAATAATTTCAGAGCCAAGTTTGTAGCTCATTTGCAAATATCTCTGAGAACTATCATGGGGGACTACTATAGATATTGCATTCATCAGAACTTTCTTAGTATGACATGACGTGCAGATTAAGGCTGCATCACAACAACTCTGGAATATTATGTACTACTACGGCTTTTTATGTCCGGCTGCTGAGACACATTTGGCAATTAAAAGCCACCTCTCCACACACATGCAAAAGATTTGTTTGTATGACTCCCTCCCTAGTTTCTATTAAATGTACTAAATTCAGCAGCCTGCTCCATCTTCTCGCTTAGTAAACGATTAAGTGACATACGGGGTAACCAATAAAGTTCAGTTCAGCAACTTCTACTTGATTTGAGCTGCTCGCAGACTAATACGCGTAAAGTGTGTGCCTTACCAGAGAGTCTGACGAAGTGAACGTATACGCCACAAATTAGTGATTCGATGAATGAGATTCAGGTTCAGGTTCAGGTTCAGATTCAGATTCAGATTCAAAATATTCAACGATCCAGAAGCTTTATTCAATTCGTGAATCTGAACGGATCTTTCAATTAGTTCAGCCAAGCATGGAACACATAGATACACATTGGAATATTTTATACTCAAAAATGTATTTTATGGGTTTAAACAGGTCAGGAAAAGGAACATTAACATTGCCTAACTCTACTGGTTGAATAAATACCATATATTCTTTATATTATTGGTATTGCGGAAAAATGGTCAATGGTGTCCCAGTACTTCTCCAAAGTAGCATAATGCTGAAGCTGCTTCGGGATGCCTAACGCCAGCACTCCACACTGAATCACTTCTTCAGATAAAATGATTCATTAGTTTGACTGACTCCCTACTAATACCTCTTGTCCTGCCCGCTCCTCCTTCTCTCACTTACTAAATGATTGATACACTACTTCTATTTATATATATATATAAATAAAAGCACCAGATTTTTTTCAGGTTGGACTCGTATCACACAGGCACGGGCCCAGTCATGTTATCTCACCCTGCTCTTTTCTGTTCTCATCCAAGAAATCATGACTCACACTATACTTTACACTCAATTCCACTGGCTACCAGCTATCTCCATTCCTGCCTGGACAAATTTTGGGCATCTGGGTGGGCTAGGATAAAAGGTGAGGGTGGAGGTTTCGTCGAAAACAAATCAAGATACATTAGCAAAACTGGCGATTCCAAATATAAAACGGAATAAATTAATGAAAAATAAATTTGTTTCACCTTCTGCTACAATAGCAAGTCACAACAAATGCAGCATCCTTATCTCATTAAAATGAATTATTCAATTAGACACATCTATAAAAGTTATATTTTGTTTGTTAGGTCATTATGACTTAGAATAATGCATAACTTCTAATGTATGAAACAGCCCTCCACAGACAGTATCATTAATTAAATGCATTAATGTATGCATGCTACAGTACCAGTTCTATAAGTCTCCTAGAACTCTCAATGTCTCAATGTCTTAAGTTAAAATCTTTTCAAAGGGAAGAGCTGAAGTAAGCAAGAGGACAGAGTAAACAGAACATGCCTCTGGCCATTCAAATCACACAGAACCCCAAAAAATGACCCCATTTGGGCACCACAGCAGCCATGCCCTTAAAGCCCCGAATGCCATTAGTGAATCTCATAAAGCCTGTGCTGCAGTGATATGATGTGACAAAGTGGCTGAGATCTGGGTTTTCCATCCATCAGTGCAGTTCCACAAAGACTGACCATCACATTTTCTTGTGATTATGAGCACTGCGGAGGCCATTGGCACCTGACAGCACAGAAAGGTCCCGGAGAGGTTCAAAAACAAGATGCCATTTACCAAAAACCATTGACACACATAAATATTTTTATCCCACTTTATGGGAAAAACTGCATACCTAACCAGGCACAGAAAACTTTTCAAAATTCAACAGTAACACTTTTATTGTAAAACCCCTCCCCTCTATCACATTGCTATTTTTTTCTTCCCCATTCCTGTCCCACTATTTCCAAGCAATGCAAGATCACAATGCTTGCACAATAATCCCTCTCTCAGACACTTGCTCTCACCTGAGCACTTGATTAACATAAGTCAATGTTTGGGTAAACACAGTGGGTGTTCCCTCATGGAACAGAAAACTATGGAGCTGGTTTAGCTTTTCGCAGAAAAAGGGGGGAAAGAAAAACCCTTCAAAAATGGGAATGAAAACAAACTTCCAAAAGATAAAATAAAAACTGGGCTTCCTCCCTGTTCTTATTGTCAGGGCTGACCAATGAGGCAAAGGGTGTGTTGGTTTTGACATCCGGTCCTTCTAGTTCGTCTCTTGTACTAAAAGAAAAATAGCAGGGATAATAATTACACTGGCATTATTATCCTGGATTCACCCCTAACACTGTCACTTAGCCATTTTTTGTTCTCAAATTCTCCCTCACTGCATAATGAACCAATTGGTTTCTCATGTGCCTCCTTGATGAGATTAGCAAATTCGGCTGCTTTCCAGAGTCCTGTAAGTGCGGAGCGAGCGATTCAGTGAGTTGCCGCTGCCTTGAATACTGAAAGCACTTGTTCCGTATATGGAGATGACACCCTCTTCTTATTCCAGAGGGTCAGGAAAACTGGACCTGCCCATTTTTCTCCACATTCATTGCCGCAGGCCTTGCTTGATGCTGCTAAAGCAAGGCTTCTTGCTTCTTGTGCGGCCAAAAGATCCTGGGAGTTTCCAGTTCTCACAAACCTACATATCTGGTAGAACGGCCAGTCGGGGGGATTGTATATTCATGCAGTTTCTTCATCTGGTAATAAATAAATATTATCCATTTATAAAGATGAGGGGCTTACAAAAGATTAGTGGGAGTGGGAGTAGAAGAGTTCCGATACTTTGCGATCCAATGAGGGTTAAAAAAAACTCTTATAGCGATTTGTGATGGGCAATGTGAACCTTTGCACAATCCTAATGACCTTTCTGTCCTTCACTGCTCTCAGCACTGTAATGTCAAGGTGCAGGAGTGTTTTTTTTTTTTTTAAAGTAAAATATCAGTGATCACCTGTATAAAAATACCCATTAACATCAGAAATATATTTCAAAGATGACATTCACAGGTTTCAAATAATAAATCATAAATAAAAAATAATAAAGTTAAAGTTTGAATAAAAGTTAAAGTATGTATAACCCAATTATTGACATTATGTAGACATTATTTGATACGTTTCAGACCACTTTGGTTTTTCTAGGTTGGAAGACTGATTGGTTATTTTAACAAAATCTGTCAAATTTTAGCAGTCAAGTATTATTAGGGCAAGTTTGGTGTTTTGGTGACTAAAAGATCATTCAGACTAAGTGATTAACCACTTTCTTTGTTAGTGTTAACCTAATTCATTCATTAGAGGCATGCTATGGCTCATTTAATTTTATCATTTTATTTAAAAAATGATCTTAATAACTTAGTTGAGATACTTCCTTGACCGAAACATTTTTCCACAAACTGCTAAATAAATATAAGTGATTGTAGCACAGCAGGCGTGCATGGTTTGGGAGTGACTCAGCCAACTTTCATTTTCTAATGAAAACAAATTAACTACAGCAAAAAAAAAAAAGAAGCCTTTGTTGTTCCCCCTCGTGGGTTCCCTATCAATACAACAAACTGAAACAAGAAAGCCCAAATGAATTTACAATTTTCTAATTTTAAATGGATTTCCCAAATGATATGAAATGTGTACGATAACGATATTCATACTAAGCTTACTTTTACAGTAATTTAAAATTCTTGCATTTGCGCGTTCAATGTCTATCACAAGCAGTCATCACTGTTCAGTTGTTAGGGCAGCTCCTCTCCTGTGGCACTTTTTATTGTTGGTGCAGTAGAGATTATTTTATTTATCAGTCTCATTTTATTATTTTTTATTATCTCTGAAGTCGTAAACCACCTGGTAAAAATATGAAGAATTTATCAACAGGGTGGTTCACAAACAGTAGGGAAGAAAAAGCATGTGGGTACGATGGTGGACATATGAATTTTAGGAAGACTATGATGGCAGAGGGGTAGTATTGACTTTCATGACCACCTGTGGTGTGGGGAATTGGCCCGAATGAAAGGAAACGGTAAAAGGGTGCATTTACCTATGTTTCGAATAAAGGGTTGTGAGAAATGTGTTAGAATGAGGATTGTGAGCTGGTGCCACCCTAGTACTTTGTAGCATAGATTTACCTTGTATATGTCTTATGCTGTATATGTATATGCATGCTGGAGACGGAGACAGGGAGAGAGTATCCGCCATTTATTTGGCATTTTACAGAACAAAACAGGAAAAACAAATAACCTAAACCAAACGCACAGCCACAAAACCAGCCTTTTCAGTCTACCAAACCTTCTTCCCAATTTTGCCTAGAAGAATGGTAAATTGCAGCATCCAGATGTGGAAAGCTGGTAGAAACTTACCCCATAAGACTCAAAGCTGTAAGTATTGACTAAGGGGTTGAATACTGTAACTAACAAATTATTTGTTTTTTCATTGTAATTAACTTTTGTGTCACAATAAAAAAATATGTTGTAAGGTCGAAATGTAATACATTTTGTGTAAAGCAAATGGTAAAAATCCCAATAAAGTTGTAACACTATAATTGTCACGGTTCACCTTCACCTCAACTGTTACCCTTTTTTCAGTCAACTAACTAATCAATTAACATTCCGCTGACTCATGTGCACTGTTTCGTTCATTCTCTGCTCCCATTCGCCCTGCACCTCCTCACTTGGTTTTCGGTTCTCTGTATAAACCCTGCACTAATCTGCAGTCAGTGTGAGGTATTGTTCTTGTTTTTGGGTAGCTGGTTCCAGGTGTTATTAAAGAGCATAGTTAATTTGGACTACGACTAAGTCTCCTTGCTGTGCCTTGAAAGCTGTGTCTGGCCAGGATTTGGCCCACGTCGGAGCTGCACTTGGGTTTGTCCCTGCTTTGGTGCCCCGCACCGCGTGACAATAATACGTGGAAACGTCCAAGATGGGTGAATACTTATGCAAGGCGCTGCATTATTAGGTACAAATATGGGGGGGACTTCAGGTCGCCCTGACTCCAGAAGCTTCAACTTGTATGGCCCATAATTGTAAAAGATTTGTCCCAACTCACATGCCAAGATCAATGGCCTTTCTTGTGGCAGACTTGGAGTTCAGTTGGTTGCAGCGCTGAATTCTCACTCCTTATGGCCCAGCTGGAGGCTGCGGCAGCAGAGAGCTATGTCCCTTCTTAGGACGCAGCCGTAGGGCTGCAGCAGGAGAGCAGTGCAGCAAAAAAGAGCGGCACAGCAGAAGTGAGAGTGTTGCCTGAAAGCGATGACTTTGCTTAATCGTGTGGGTACATCATGTTTTATCTTGGAAGGTGTGACAGCTGGAGAGGAGACAGAAGAAAAGCTCAGTTTCTGGCAATACATAGCTGTAGCTTGCCATTGCCTGGCAAATGCAATGTCCTTTAAATTAATCACCTAACCCTCTCTGGTCTTTGAACAGAGATCTATACTAACACAATTTCACTGTGCAAAAAAAAAAGAGAAGACATTTTACTCTTATCAGGTGACACTATCCATCACATACTTATCAGAAAATGCATTATGTTGTTATTCTATTTTCATATATTGTATGGAGGAGTACGAAAGAATAAAATTAAAAGCATAGTTTGGTTTCCATCTATCATTGTCAACATTTTCAGAAGATTTACATACTGTTTGATATTTTCCATAATGAGAGTCTTTTTTAAATCCCTCATAACAGTTTGAATGGTGATCAAGAACCATAGCTGTCTGAAGCGGCTCTGTCAGTAATGATGGATTTTAAGAGAATAAACTTTTTGTATGTTCTATATTTTTAAAATACACATTGGATTACTAAAATCTAGTAAAAATCAAGTAAAAACCAGCTAGTAAATTCAGCATCCATTTCAACTTACTTGAATGATTCACGCAAATGACTCAAAACACTACTTCTGTTTAGCCTTATAGATACAGCAAAGGTTGGAAGGTGCAGTTAAGTGTGAAAATATCAGGTATTGTCTCCAGTAACAAGAGGATCTGCAGCATTTTGCCAAACCTGAGAGATCTAACAATTCCTTCTTTCAGTGGACTTTGGATATCCAACACAGCCCACCACAGCCCAGCCTGTTATTTTCATCTCAACTGTTTCACCGAATCTTTGCTCTCAGGTTATCTCAAATTTTTCTGTTCTGCATCCAAATATGATCATGTTTTTTTGCCCCTCTACCTCTGTTGGAAGTGGCACGTTAATGGTGAAACCCAGTGCATGTTTCTGTGGCTGAATACATATCGCTCCTCTCAGCCAGCTTCTGGCCCCCGCACGGATGTTCGGAAGATTTCTGCTTTCTAATCATGCTACACTGCTTTCACATATTCCTAGTCACTTGTTACCTTGGCAACATTTTTTTCTCTCTTAGCGAGTCAATTTTCTGGTACTGCTTTTCTAAAGGATGGAAAGTTATACATGACATAACATAAAAAATGCAAGGAGACAAAGAATACATTTGAAACACTGACAGATTCCCTAGATAAAACAATCAAGCCACAATGCAATGGCTTTCCTTTAGAGGTTTACTGAGCATGGTCTCAGTAATGGTTTTTACCAACGCTGTTGGTAAAAATTGCCTCTATGTTTTGCCAGTATAGCAGCATTATAATGTGCACAGTATTGTAACGGAGTGAAGATGAATCCCATCCCATTCCCAGATAATACACATCTTGGGTGTTTAGTGTGTTTCATGGGAGAATATGGACATTGAGAACATAGGCAAGATATATTTGGTCAACTAGATGCCTGTTATGAACCAAAAACCCGGGGTCAGCCTGTCAGTGCTCAGACCATACGCCGCACACTGCATCAAATTGGTCTGCATGGCTGCAAGGAAGCCTCTTCTAATGATGATGCACAAGAAAGCCTGCAAACAGTTTGCTGAAGACAATCAGACTAAGGACATGGATTACTGAAACCATGTCCTATGGTCTGATGAGACCAAGATAAACTTATTTAGTTCAGATGGTGTCAAGCGTGTGTGCGGCAACCAGGTGAGGAGTACAAAGACAAGTTTGTCTTGCCTACAGTCAAGCATGGTGGTGGGAGTGTCATGGTCTGGGGCTGCATGAGTGCTGCCAGAACTGGGAAGCTACAGTTCATTGAGGGAACCATGAATACCAACATGTACTGTGACATACTGAAGCAGAGCATGATCCTCTCCCTTCGGAGACTGGGCCGCAGAGCAGTATTCCAACATGATAACGACCCCAAACACACCTCCAAGACGACCACTGCCTTGCTAAAGAAGCTGAGGGTAAA
>JAOVYW010008548.1:0-10101 GCA_025775045.1 Hiodon tergisus
CACACACACACACACACACACACACACACACACACACACACACACACACACACACACATACATACATACATACATACATACATACATATAAATAAATAAAATAGATTTTGGATACTTAAATACCAAAAAAGGTGTTTTATTATAAGGTATGTATAATTAAACCACAATCGTTTCTTGTGCTATAGCTATAGTATAGTAATTCTCAGCAGTCTGAGAAAGTAGGCATTCAGCTGACAACCACCAGCGGTGCGATGGATGGTGACGATTCAACGGAAGTATTCTTTTTTATTTCAAGATGGCGACGTCAATCAGGAAGTGAGAAAAACAACCCACGAGAAAAATAGATATTTAAATATCGCTTTCGGTCAGATAACAAGATTATCTAAGAAGATTTCCGTTCAGGGAGACCAGGCTTACAACACATTGTGTTTATTAGTGGTAAGTGTCCATCGGGCTGCTTAAACGGGGCTAAATACTACGTGTAATCCTCGACAGCAGTAGCCTGCTATGCTAATCGTAGCGAGATTCGGGCTGTGTGTAATTATACCCCCTCTCTCAAAAGGTTTCGCTACGACTCCATAAAAAGGAATCGAGGGCTTTTCTAATTTTCTCAAACGTAGCTTTTTAGTCCTCTTAAAAATTTAGCTGATAATATATTACTCAATGATTACTCACTGGAATGTTAAGTACTAAACACGGTTATTGGCCAGCTACTTGAAGTATTTTTCTTCGTAGCTCTGTCGACGAATACTGAGCAATGTTAAGTATAGCAGGGGGGTCCTTTGTGTAAAGAAGTTAGCTATCAGGCATCCGCAAACTAACGATTACTGGCCCCGATTGGTTAGGTTGGTTATATGATTAGTTTACATCGTCAAAATATTGCCACTGTTTCTGATAGCTAATCATTTTGGTTTAAATGTTTCTCTGTTTTTTGGCTAGCTATCCACTGTGAACACAATGTTCGTAGTGTAATTGTTTGGTGGAAGATTGCGGGTAACAAAAGTCACTAAGGTTGCTTTCGTAGTTTACAGTAATTTACAGATTTGCATTACACGTTTGACGGTTAGTAACATTTTTAGGCCTAAATGGTTTTACGGTTCGATAAACTTACATTGACACAATGAAAGACATTTTATTTTGATTTAATGTGATCGGAACTGAACTTAGTCTTTCGATATTACTTCTTAGAGATGAAATAATGCTGCACATCAAAACAGATTTATATCCATTCAATCACATATAGACAACCCCCTATCCGTCACAACACAACCTCTAGGATATGTTTTATTTTATTCATAGCATAGTTACTAGGTGTCTTCTGACCTCTGTGTGTCCTTGTGTTCTTTTTACATTACCAGCTGCAGTGTTCATATTGTTTCTGTGCAAATATTATAGAATATGGTGGGTTGGCTACAAGTCCAGTACTTTCATCACTATGCCACGCACCATCCCGTCTTATATATGTTAGTCCCTGTACTTGGCAATACCCCTTTAAGCCATTTTTTCTGGGAAGGGGGGTGTAACATAATTCAGATTTACTCTGTTACAGTTCGTTTGTATGGATGCATTAGGCTGTTGGGTTTTCATGTGCCGTAAGAAATGTACAACTGAATTTCCACATAATATGATGACTCCATGAGAGAGAAGAGGCCTTTGAATGTAATATAATTTCATATCCAGCCTTACATGTTCAAGCATCACAATTATCCAAAATAATTATTTTGGAAGTATCCTAGTGCATTTAGAGAACGCTTGTTTTTTTTTCTGTCTTAGTAAAATTTCTATAATCCTGTGAATCACTAATGGAGGATTCAGACATCTAGCGTCATCTTCTTTTGTCCAAAGAACATTGTAATTATAAAGTGTGAATTGTTGGATATACTTTTGGTAAATTGTAATAACAGTCAGATGTCATGTCATTATCACAGACCTGTCTGTACTTGTGTGGAAAGGAAAAATTGATTCAAGCGTCAAGTTGATTGTGTCCCTTCTCTCTTTGGTCCTATTCCTCTGGGCGAAATTACGGTCATCACTAGAACTGTTGTGAACCTTACACCTTATGAGAAGCCCAGGTCCCAGTCTTGTTTTCTTTGCTCAGGCATTTGTTTCCAATGATGACATGAGACTTAATTTCTTAGCTGGCTGGCTGCACTCATCACTGGCTTCTTGTGGATGCCAAAGAAACTGTTTTAAAACAAACACACCCTGTTTTACACCTCCCCAAACATTGGTAACCCTTTCTATTTATTTATCAATTCATTCATTTCTGCATATTTTTATTATAAT
This sequence comes from Hiodon tergisus, assembly GCA_025775045.1. NCBI lineage: Eukaryota > Metazoa > Chordata > Actinopteri > Hiodontiformes > Hiodontidae > Hiodon > Hiodon tergisus. The sequence continues at coordinate 2,287 of JAOVYW010008548.1, forward strand.
TATAATTTTTTAACCACATGTTTTAGGCTAAGTCTCCTGGTTGGTGGAGGGAGAAAAAAAGCACAAACTAATCGGAAACAGATATAAGTCCCCTCACTTTTTTCATTTATCGTAGGTTTAGTTCATAGTCTGGAGACTTCGAGTTCATTAGTTGTGGGCAAGACGGACATAGTCTTATCTTAAACCAGCACAGCGATTATTCGTGGCGGTCCAGGGTTGTCCTTACGATGAGGTTTAACTATGCCGTTCACAACTAAACAATCGAAAAATAAAACAGCCTTCCTTGCTCACTTCGTAATTGCTGACAAGATGCGTTAGAAGTCAGAAAACTACACAGTTTAGAAATCACCATAGTCCAGCATTTACGCCATCTGCTTAAATTGTAATCAGCTGATTGGTCGAAATATATCCGTAAGACTGTGTGTGGATGTGCTGGCTTTTGCTGCCTCATTTCACGCTGTAATTGTCATTCTGCTCGTTGGCGTATTGGTCATGTAACACGCAGCACTGTGATTTATTTTTTTCCCTCCCTGCTGTGCTGCGATTGGAGGTGCCTAAACGGCCAGCATTGCCAGTTGTCGGCATTCTCGCTCTCCTTCCCGGTTCGGTTCTGACCGGCTGTTATTGAGCAGAAAGGCGCTTCCCTCTCCGGGGCTCCAGGGCTGGTGATGAATGCGTTTCCAGCTCCTGGGCTGATTGCATTGTGAGTGAAAAATGCTGATGTGGAGACAGTGGCAGTTGCTTCTACTGGGCTTCTGAATTTCCTCCTTCGTGCTTGAAGTAATGGTTCATGCATAAAACATAACTGTGTGTGTGTGTGTGTTGAGGGTTACTTATGCAATAGCATAAAATTGTTTCATGTAATCATATAAAGGTTTCTGCATCAGTTAGATAGTTTTTTTTCTATTTAAAATGGCTCAAGCTTCTAAGTATGTTTCAGGACCAAGGCTCCACTTACAAAACTACATCTGCCCTTCACACATGACCAACACTTCAGCTTCTCATTAGCATGCTTATTGAAAGTACTGGAACCCACTGAGAATGTTTTGTACTTGGAAATCTTTAGATTGGGCTGTATTGCTCTGATTTATTTTACTGTAGTTTTAGGAAAGAAGATTTAATTTTTCATCTTGCATTTTTTCGGTCACCGTATTATTCAAAATACCTCTCTGATTGTTCTGTTTGAAAGGTTGATAGTTTAATTGTACACAGGGTGTTGTACTGAGCTCTTAAGACCGGGCACTTTTCTCTTCCAAAGGTACATCGGAAATGAGTGTAAACGCCTACTCATCTAGGTGTCGGTGGGTCTGGTCCTACGAATGTAGCTCATGAGTAATGCTGGTTACTACTAGTGGAAAAACTGGACCATCCAGTTAGTCATTCACCAGAAAATGACCGTTTTCATTCAGCAGTCCCCAGAGATTGTGCTGTCTATTTGGCACTGTGCTCTGACTGGTAGTTTGTCACTTGGTCTCCCAGGGGGTTGTATAGTGTATAGTGCTTTAAACAGCCTGAGGCGGTTGCCTCTGGTGAATTACAGTCGAAAGTTGCCATTCAAATTGAACATGATGCACAAAGTGGTGTTTGGCCAGCATGTTTTGTGCCGCACGTCTTTTGGAAATGTGCTTTGGTGAAGATCGTCTGAAGTAGCGAAGATGAAGGTCGTAGAATGGGAGCCCAAGCCAGATTAATCTGCGCGGTTTGACATGGCGGCTACCACGCGTTTTTTCCCGTCTGGGAAACATAGGGAGGTTCTGCAAAAATATCTACGGAAAATATCTTTTTATGTGGCGGGATTAATCCTGGCGGGAATTCTGTCCGATTTTATAGTGTCCCCTTTTTTTGGTAAGGACTGCCCTGATCTCACCCCGAAAGAGTAGCTTCAGTTCATCGGAGCTGGATTGTCTTCAATCTGCCAGACAGAATCATTTCATTTTTATAATCTCTCAACGCCACTGGGAGCTTTTATTAATCAGCATTCAAAGGATTTAAAATTTCATCATTGCTACGTTTAATGCATCAATTGGCATTTGCTTAGTGACCTAACCCTTTTGAGTGCTCAGAGTGAAATGTATTCTGATGTCTTATTGAATATGTTCCTGTCATTTTCACCGGTCAGTTTTAATGTGTGTTGCATCATAATGGTTAATTCCACCCCCCCAAGTGTGTGTTTCTTTCAATTTGAAATGACTAATTGTGCCAATGCCTCTCTCTGTGGCTACAGATACCAGGCAGGTGAGGATGTGCAGTTTCTCGCCATGTTGTTTTTGGATACATTTTTTGTGTTGGTTTTTTGGTGTCATTTTAACCTGCCTGCTATAATTTAATTTATTACGATATATATTAATCTACGGGTAAAAGTATATGTATGTGGTCATGCTGTGAGGCACAAATGAGACAAAAATATCCAAATATTCTCAGCACCATAATCACAATCGTATAGAGCCCGACTGATGACAGGTTTCTTTAGTCCGATGCTGAAACCGATTTGCAGATATCTGGAGCGGTATTCCCGATCACCATGATATTCTATATAGCATTTTGTATGAAAAATGACATCCTTTTAATATTTACAATCCTTGTGGCAAAAGGAAAGGACTGTTGGTGGCTGCGTTTTAGTGACGTGTATGACTCGTTATTTTAATTGCTCATGGCTAGAAAAAGAGCCTCGGAGCCCTCCAGAACCAGACTGTAGCACACCGACGTGCTTGGTTCGGGAATAATCGGTAAAGACACTTCCGGGTTCTCCGGCTTCTTGCCGACTTTATTAAAATAAACAGAAAATAAACAATAATCGCTCTTCAGGGCTTCCCCTCACGGGTTCACCCCAAACACAATAAACAAAAATAACAAACAAAAATACCGATACAATTAATCCTAAACAGAGACGAAATATCGGCATTCGCTTCGCCCGAGTCGACTCGTTCTTCCGCCTTCTCGTCTGCCGCTTTGACCCCCGTTCTCTCGCCCGGCTCCTCTACCAACTCCAGCACCTACTGAGGGATCACAGGTCGTTAAATACTGTTTGTAATTAGCCTGATCCTCAGCCGGTGCTGATGGGCGTGCACGGACCTCTCCCGTGCGTGTACTCGAGACGGATGCCTGGCACACAGACATTCATGCTCGAGATATTCCTTCCTCCAGGAAAACATCAAGTTTCTTCAAAAGTTTCTTCATGGATGTGCCACCCTTAAAAAAATAAAATATAATTCCCCCCCCCCCATTCGCAATCCAGTGAATAGGCTCTTGCGAGTAAATGTGCACTAAAAAACATTCCAACCTAACTGCAGATCTGTCTTTATTGTATTTTCTTTTTCATTCCCTTTTCTTTAGGTTTTTTGTCGAAGCAGTTTGTGGATTTGAGGTCTTTAAAAAAAGAAACAAAAAAGGGTCATGTGTTTGAAGACCCTGATGAATATTGCAGTATGTTTGCAAGTGTAACTTCTTCCTTTAATAAATTTTTCATCACCTAGTTAATCTATCGTGGCCATTATAAGAGCTCCCAGAAGATCTCGCATTATAATGGGTTGTGTTGGCTTGCACTTCTTCTTCAGGTGGAAATCTTGAATTTCATCAAAATCTAAAAGACAGTTTAACCTGAGTAACACCTGGTAGATTCAGGAAATTCAACCAGACATGCTTTACAGGCCAATATGTTTATTGTCCCATAAACACTTTTTGGAAGAATAACTGACTGTGACCATTTTATAGTGTGATTGTTCAATAATGTGGTGTAATGGAGAAGAACTTGGAACCAACAAGCTGTGTCGACAGGCTGGTGGCCTGAAATTGTGGGCATGTCATAGGCTTTAGCAGGGATGATCTTGGCAAATTAAAGTGTGAGCAGGCCCCAGATGTGACGTGGAATGGTAATAGTAAGCCAGACAAAATCTTTCACTGGAGTGTCTTGAGGTAGTAATTGCGCAGGGAAATGAGTAAATCCTGTGAGGCGGGCTATCTTCTGGCAGCCCAGGGATCAGATAGAAAGGTGCCAACAGCCAAAACCATCAGCAGATGGAGCTTTAAAAAGCAAACGAGCTTCCTCTGTACCGTCCTAGTGAACTCTTGTCCCTGGAATAGGGTCTTGCACCTTTTCTAAATCGGAAGATTCTAATTTTAGGTGTTATTGCACACAGGCATTGTTAAAAACCATTTGACGTCAGTGAGTTTAGTTATCTAATAAATGTGACGTTAGTATTACAGCTAACCTTGGAGAACGTGGTTATGTGCTTTTTACATGCCACCGATTTGGTGAATTGAACATGGCATTTCTCTTGATCGTTTTGAGAGACAGTCAGACTAGAATTGGAAACATTTTCACCATGGAGATGTCTGTAGCTTCCTGGAGTGCCGAGTAATCCCAGACCGGCTGGTGAGGCAGCGTATAGTTTTGTAAGGGAGGCGGTTGCTGGGAAATTCTAAATCATTACTTGTCACTGTTCCAGAGAAGTTAGAATGCTTCAGAGTCTTAAAAATGTTTAAAACAAGCGGATGAACATTTAAATCTGTCCACCAATGTGTGATCCGTACGACTGTGCAATGATGTGGAGAGTTGGGGGGGGGTATTTACAGTGACATATCAGGTCTCACTGTGTCCTCTTCCATTGGCAGGAATGGGTGCAGCACAACTTCATTAAGACCCCTGTTTGAGGAGCTGCGTGTGTCAGCGGTCATGTTCCTGGCCACAGCCTGATGCCCATCCTCTCCACACCTCCTGTCATGGACGGGGAGAACTACCCGCACCCAGACGGGTCGCGGCTGGACACCACGCCGTACAGCCTGTCCAACTCTCCGCTGCCGCACACAGGGATGGAGGTACGCCGGAGGCTACACCAGCTGTGCACTAACATTGAGGAGCAGGTCCATGTTTGATTTGTCTGCCTTAAGATGCTGCTGATCTGCCTGCACGCCCTGCAGCAGCCAAACAAATTCAGTCTGAAACGTGTTGTCATTTATTGACTTTTCCCTGTTCCTGGAATAAACCAATATGAGAGAGATATTTTTCAGATTAGCAGGAAAGACACAACCCTACTCTAGGTTATTTGGCCTTTATTGCAGACATATTTAACAAACAGACAAAAAATCCTGTTCTTTCATTGTATTTTGTCTTAAATCCGGGTTAGATTGAATGTTTCTGATGTTTCTCCATCTCATTGTGTTGGTCTGTATCCAATATAAATCGGTATAGCCGGTCTGCTCTACACATATACCCTCTTATCGTTGTTTAGCTATCAGACTGAATGTCAGTCTCTCCTTTGTCTCTGGCTGTTTAAGTGCCAGATAGCATGGTCCATGGGGGCAAAAGGAGCTATGGTATCCTGAACATTTACTCATGAGTTCTCAGTCTCCTCATTAGACTGCAGGGAATTATGTGTTCGGGAAATATAGATGTTTTTGTGGATTCGTTTTTTTTAATATGCGGTTATTAGTATTGCTATTATTCATTAATTTGGTTAACGCTCTTGTCAAAGGATAATTTTAAATTGTCCATGGCATAACAATAATTGCCTTGTCCCTGAAAGCATATAAATGCATGAACGGTGGATTAGCAGGTGGTAGCATTGGGAAATTACCATTTCCTTACATTTATACCCATAAATACACTATATATTGGGTGATCGAAATAAGCAGGATTCTGGTACCTTCAGTATTAAAAATGGAAAAACTGCAGGATTTTTTCCCCTTTGCTCTAAACCGCTTACTAAGTGTCGAGTTTTTTTTATTGTTTGATGGGATCATTGGTGGACAGCAATAGGAGTGTTGCCACAGATTCTTAATCTGTATAATGTCCAGGCTTTGACTGAGCCACTCAAGGACATTCCCTTTCTTGGTCGCTCTAGTGTCACTATGGCTGTGTGCTTGGGGTCGTTGTCCTGCTGGAAGGTGAATCTCTGTCCGAGACTGAGGTCTGTTGCTGAGTGAAGTAGATTTGCCTGTATTTAGCTGCTTCCTTTCTGCCCTCTTCTCAGACATGCTTCCCAGTCCCCAATGAGCGAAGCATCCCCGTAGTATGATGCTGCCGTCACCAGGTGTTACCTGGGTGATGTGCTTTGTTGGCTTTACACCAGTCATAATAAATGTCTGGGATATATTTAGGGAAAATTTAAAGAAATCAGATGGCCACCTTGAGTTTTTGTTTGTACCATATCTTTTCAGTCTCCTACATGGCTTTTGTTTTGCGTTCAGGGTTAACCAAACAAACTGAGAAAAACGTTCATGAGCGTGAACCCTTTCTATTGTATATTTACAGCATAATGCATCCTCGTGACAGGTGTATTAGACATACATTGACTGTGTATAGCTACAAAAATACACGTTATGATTTCAGTTATCTTTGAATAATGTTTTTAATTATGAAATGTCCCCCCCCCCCCTTTCTTTCAGAATCCGATATACCCATCTAGTTCCTGGGGTTTCTCACAACATGCTACATACAACTATCCTATGCAATCTGGGAACCAGTAAGTGATCAATCGGTTCATCTTTATGTCTATGTGTATAATCTCTAATCCTGGTTTTGCAATCCGTCATAAAATAAATCAATGGAGGTGAGAAAGTTCTGTTAGATATAAAGGAGGACAGTGCATTTAATAGTACAGCTTATTGTTTCTTGGGTGTAAGGTAAAATGCCCCCCACCCCACACGTGGCTGAAATTGCATTATAAATTCTGTCAGTCTGTCGCAACAAATTTCTTTGTGTTAAGGATACTGCTTGCTGAGACAACTTTCTTTTGTGTTGCAAAAGTATTCCTTTGAAATCTCACTGAAATGTAATCGTCATCCCACCAAGATTTCACACCCTGTTTGTGATGTCGTTAAATATATAAAGAAAATCCGTTTGAAGTGATCAAAAGCTCATAGTTTTATATATCGGTTACACTAGCAACTGACGGCTTTAAAAATACTGTTTCTCCAGTCGTTGTTTTTGAAGTCAGCCCTCATTCTGTCTTGATTCTGCCTCTGGGTCATTATTTGAAAACTTTGTAGTAGCCTCCCGTTACTTTATTTTATTAATTTCCTGTCCTCCTCTGTGTGGCAGCACAGTGTTGAAGCAGATTACGGTCTCATCTGAGAGCTGTCTGTTTTAGGGGCATCATCCTCCCTGGGTTCTGCCTGCTTCTGCAAGAGGGATTGTGCTTTAGGGACTGCTCATTATACCCTCAGACTGACCTTGGTGATACTGTAACTATAATTACAGTACACTAAAACAAGAACAAACTCCTCATGCAACGCGACTACTGATTTGGGATTAGTTTATTTACGACTCAAGCCATTTAGCCAAGTTAACCAGCTTTTCATGTAGACTCAGCATGTGATTTCTACACAGAAGTTGGTTATTAAAGACATCCAGACTGAGAGAGGGGCCATGTCTGTATGTTCTTGTACTTTTATCCCCAATTTGAAACGTGCTGAGGCATCTCAGCTCGTCACCACAACTCCCACCACCGGACATGATAAGGGTGAGGAAGTATGACCAGGCTCCTCAAATTCTAGTCGCATTCTGGCTACGTGGCTACATAGCCTGTATTCAGTGGTGATAGGATGAGAGGTGTGTCCCTCTCCATGGTTACTAACAGCCTGCAAGTGCCCAGGAAGCCAGTAGGAGATGGTCGTTAGCGATGAACTGAGAGAATAACTGCAGATCTTACCACCCCAGCCCCTGAAAGCACGTGTGCCCCTGCTGTGCTATTCTCGTCATAGTCGTCGAATGATATGAACTGGAATAGAACCATAGGGATCAGTCTGGGTCTGGGCGAGCTCCCGCTCACAGGGCTCAGTCTGGGTCTGGGCGAGCTCCCGCTCACAGGGCTCAGT
>JAOVYW010008549.1:0-10101 GCA_025775045.1 Hiodon tergisus
GGTCACAACCAAGCGTGGGGCTTGACCACTAAAAGAGCTTGATAAGGGTGGGGTCACAGTGAGGTCACAAACAAAGTGAGATTCAAAAAGTTTTTCACAAAATGACTTACGTTAACATAACAGAATGGGAATACGTTCTGAAATTCTAAAGTGGAATAAACTTCAGAAGCAGACCAGGAGCACAAACTAAAGCAAAGACAAACAATGTTTCCATCTTCTTCCTCCTAATTTAAATATGTTTTTATTTTTATTAGGGTGGGCTGATACCTTTGGCAACCCACTAATCACACTTTACATAACTGTAAGGACAGATTTTCTGTTTGTGAGTAGAAAAATGATAATAGTTACAAAAGCATATAACAGTTAAATGCAGTTAAATGCAGTTAAATGCAGTTAAATGCAGTATTTAAAGAGCAATAAGCAGGTTGCCAAAGTTTTGATTTCTTCCCAGCCACGGTATTTTGTTTATTAATATATATACATATTTTTAAATTGTTTATAGGACTGCGTTAGACAAGACTGCAGTGGCAGATATACTGCCGAGAAAGAACCAGATAAGTTATTTTTAAACGCATTAATAAGAAAAGTTTTCAGATGCTCTGTCTTTCAGGCTCGCAGAGGTACAGACTTTTATTGAAGTCTTTTGTTTATTTCCTTCCAGGGACCAACAGAAACCCCAAACAAGTCTCACTACACAGAAAGTCTACCAATGTTCAGGACTAAAAGAAATCAGTTACGCAGAGCCATGTGAGACAGAACTTTTCCTGGCAAATGGTACGCAGGTTCTGCGGCTCATCTCTAGTTTGAAAGAACAACAAAAAGAAAAAGACGCCTTTGTTTAAGCAGTTACTTAAAATATTTTACTGGATGCTGGATGGAATTATACATTTAGACAAGGTGACTGGTCTAGTGTGTAATGCCATCTCTACTGTGGACTAATCATTTTCATTTTTCATGCATTTGCTTGCATGATTCTAACACTCTAATGTATTCCACCATATATGAATACTATGCAGCTGTGCCAACAAATCTGAGTAATCGGATATTTTTAAAATATAAAAAGTTCAATATGGTTTAGAAAAAAGTTGTCAGGTTTAGTAGCAGTGAGCTGAGATGAATTAGCCCAGCCAGCTATTCTAAATTGTTGAGAAAATCCATTGCATTTTCATTTTACATGTTACTCATTTAGCAGACGCTAATATGTCAACTACCTCAATTGCTGCTCCTCCCAAAGTTCCTGAGGGACTACCTCAATTACTGTACCTCCCAATGTTCCTGAGGGAATACCTCCATTACTGGCGTGGCAAGGTTCCTAAGGGAATACCTCCATTACTGTACCTCCCAACGTTCCCGAGGGACTACATCAATTACTGTACCTCCCAACATTCCCGAGGGACTACCTCAATTACTGTACCTCCCAACGTTCCAGAGGGACTACATCAATTACTGTACCTCCCAACATTCCTGAGGGACTACCTCAATTACTGTACCTCCCAACGTTCCAGAGGGACTACATCAATTACTGTACCTCCCAACGTTCCCGAGGGACTACATCAATTACTGTACCTCCCAACGTTCCCGACGGACTACATCAATTACTGTACCTCCCAACATTCCCGAGGGACTACCTCAATTACTGTACCTCCCAACGTTCCCGAGGGACTACATCAATTACTGTACCTCCCAACGTTCCCGAGGGATTGCTGCCATCCCTGTACCTCCCAAGGTTCCCGAGGGGCTTCTGCCTAGACAGGGGCCATCATCACCTTTCCATGCTGAGGTGTCTGAAGGGTCGAAGGGCAGGTCACTGCAAGGGTCTGCACCGGCCTTATTAAGGGGGTAACTTAACACCTCATCACTGCTGTATTGTTCCAAACCGGACTTTAGGCTGAGACTGCTGGGGATGAGGAGTCCCAAGTTGTTTGGCGGTGAATCCAAACTGTGTATTCACCTTGTTCAAAACCTTAAGATGAAGATTTCTAGTGTTTTTGGAGAGGGCTGCACTTCCAGTATGAATCGTTCTTTAGCCAATGTTCTGTCCATTGTCTGCCTTTTCAGTTTGAATCAGGAAGCAATTAGGTAATTATAAAAATTAAATTTAAGCGTTTAGTCTAATAGCATAATCCAAGCATAATATCTATTACAAGTAATACTTTTAACAACTGGCACTGACCACATTGTATCATAGATTTCAAAGAGGTTTGGATTCAGACCTAGATCTACACCGTTGAATTATGATTGCCTGGGCAGCTCTCCGTTTGCCACACAGAAGCAGGACGGAAATATATAGATTTTATCACTGTGAAGTTTGAGGCCCTGCTTTCAAAACGAAGGTAATTGAAGTAAACAGTCCAATAATATTACATTTATCATTAGGTCAGTTAGGTAAAGTTTTTTTCTTTTCTTTTCTTTTCTTTTAATCCTTCTAGATTCCGCACATTTAGCCAAAGTATGCGGTTTCCGAGATCATGAGAGGTTCAACAATTACCTCAGTAATGTAGTGTTAAAATTGCCATTTTGCAATTCTCTCGGGAATTCTCTACATTCTCATCTGTTGTCCTTTTCTCCTCTTACGGGTATGAAGATTAAAATGCACGTAGCCAATTTTTTTTTTTATAGTATGTTTTTTGGACCTCTCAAGTCTTCATATTTTCAGTTTTTTTTTCCTCTCAAATGGTTCCTAATCCTTATATCGTGTTTTCTATTGATGTTCTTAAACTTCTAAAATAACTAACTGGGAAGATTTAGAAGTATTCATTTGAAATATTATTCATTAATAAACATGAAAAACTTTTCTTAAAGAACTTTGATAACGATTTTTTGTCAAATCTCTCAGAGATTTAGCTCAAAAAAATGTCCATTATGGGCATTATTATAGAATACTGTGTCTGGACAAATGGGTACACTTAAATAGGCCATGAGATAAGATCATGAGATAAGATCATTAAAAATAGATAAAGCAGAAGATCTTTTGAAAAATGGTTTTTCAAGGAGATATTAGATGTTATTACTACCATCTCCTTATTCTTGGCACAATTAATTGTGTTAATTGTGAGCTCTCTGCATCCTAGATTAAGGAGGTCCGTCTGCCTCTTTCATCCTCTCTGTCTGGTGAAACTCCTCATTATTTCAGCGATATCCCTTACCGACGGACTTGCATTTAATAAGAGGAAATATGCCCGATGTTTATTTATTTTCTAAAATATCATTTTGCTGCTGCCCTGACTCAAAATGCGCACAACATCTGTTGTCATACTTTGCAATATTTGCACCCAATGTGCCCCCTGTTTTACTCCTGTGTTAAAAGACCTTACGCAATAAATTATTAGTGGCATGAGCAAAAAATATACAGACCAATTCGAAGTGAACATTACATCTCTTTGCAAACTATTTTTCAGTTTGTCTGCTGTACACGTTTATGTTTGGAAAACTGAAAAAAAGGGAAAAACAAATTTTGACATTAAAGATCTAACAAGTCTGCAATTCAATCAAAATACCAACGTCACGTTTTGCATTTTTTGGCATTATGACAGTCATTACCAGTAATTGTCCATTGTTTGTGAATACACAGATAAATAAACCAAAATAAATTGCATTTTTGTTTGGCATACCCTGGAAACCAACAGCCCGCTGGATCTGCCTCCTGTTACACACTACGATTCTTTCAGTGTCCCCAGAAGCAGGAATTTGTTCATGAAAAATTCATGAGTTTGAAAATAGAGCAGGTGTCACACGCTCCTTTTCCTTATTTTGACATGCATTACATTTAAATTTTCTATTGTACTTCAGCTGGTGGAACGCTGAAAGGGACTGATGGGATTTGGAGGCTCTGTTATTTATGTATTCATGATTTATTGTTGTGTGAAATGGCGGGTCTTCGTCCCAGTGTCTGTGGATGCCGCGCGACATCAGCGCCGGCGGCGTAAGGATCCCAGGTGTTTCTCCGGCAAAATCATTTAGCGCTGGTTTGTCCTGGCGCCGCACTCACGGGCTGATTGGGGTCTGTGTTCCTGATCGAGGCTCGCCCCATTGGCGGTTTTTTTCGCCCTTGTCCTAGGGCGTTCCGTGGGACGCGCCGGAGCGCAAAATGCATTCCAGGCCTTCGATCATTCTAGGCCTTCGATCATTCATGCCGCGGGTAACGTGCACATGCTCAGTGTTTTAGGAACGGCGGATAGGAATGTCTTTTTATTGAACTTTATTTAAGTCAGCCACGCTTTAGTGTGAGAGTAGCCATTCTGAAGTCCACTGTAGCTCTGTAGCATACTGACAGTGGTCAGGGCGTCCGAACGCAGCCAGAGTGGTCAGGGCGTCCGAACGCAGGCTGCAAGGGGGCGTGTCAGTCCGGGCCTGCAAGGGGGCGTGTCAGTCCGGGCCTGTAAGAGGGAGTGTCAGTCCGGGCCTGTAAGAGGGAGTGTCAGTCTGAGGCTGCAAGGGGGCGTGTCAGTCCAGGCCTGTAAGAGGGAGTGTCAGTCCGGGCCTGCAAGGGGGCGTGTCAATCCGGGCCTGCATTTTAAGGTGTGTTAAGAATGGAAAGCTTTGTTGCGCTGCAGTGATGTTCATCCAATAGGGGTTTCGCTGACAAAGTTACCCCGTTCTCTACAAGCATGGATCAAAGAGTTGGAAACTGAACATCTGTCAATCGAAGCACACTCCATTATCATTCCTGGGGATAAAAATGCAGTCAGATATGTCGGGGTCTCATGTGTCGTTTACGAGCACGGGTCGCTCCTACCATCAGCACAAAAAAACTGAAAAATCTAAACCTATATAGCTCTTGTTTTGACTTTACCGGGTTCTGTCGCAAACTCAGTAAGCTCTTCAGCTTGGCTTCATTATCACAAAACAAGGTACTGCAGAGCATTTTGGGAGTATGTTGATGCATTGGAAGTGTTCAGGTGCATGAAAAACCTTTGACTGTAACTGTAATGGTAGTTTTTTTCTTTTTCTTTTTCTGAAAGGGGACATTTTTGTCAAGCGTCAATTCACCCCAGAATCCTTCCTTTATGACAAAAAAGTCATTAAGAAAACCAATTATGTCCAAGCATAAGCACGGCACTGTTGCTGCTTTTTGTGAAAGGGAAAATTTAAAACGCAAATGGAGAATATGATAAACTTAGATATTTTTTATTTGCCAAATGAGTTTGCCTTTTTGAACTGATGCACTTATGTGATTGTCTAACTGACATCCTCCCTGAGGGAGACGCACAGTGCATTCTGCAGACCTGTTATGCACGTGGGAGAAGTTTGGACTATCAGCTTAGACTATTTACCACCGCTGTTTTTTCACGGGAACTTTTCCCCAGCAAGAGGCCATTATCTTTTAGGTCTTACAAATGCGAAGAGGCAGGGCGATCACCCGTAGCAGGGCTTCACCCGCGTGCCTTAGTCTCCTCGGCGTGGCTGAATTTCCGCGAACTCACTGACAGGTCCCTTCAGGATACAAGGAAAGGTTGGGGGGGGGGGTGCACTTTCAGAGGCGCGAGTTCCAGGCCTCCAGCACTCCTGCCCCAGACTTACCTCGCTGGAAGTCGTTAGAGAGAGCTCGTTATGCCTGCGGCTTTCCAGATCGCTGTGGGTAGCATAAAATGCCACCTGGGAAAGCAAAGCCTAAAATAATCATTTCATTATTCAATGTTTTAATATCGGTATGTTATCTTCCGCAACTTATAGTTCTCTGCAATGGTGCATAAGGATGTGATTTTCTGACCTGGAAATATCAAATGTTATTATGTGAAAGACTCGACACAGGCCACAATTGTGCAATGGAAAGATTTGCAGGTTTTGACTTTTGCAACAATGTTGAGTTAGCTCAAGCATTATAAAATGCTGGCCCCATTAACAGCAATAAGGTGGTCAACAAAATTATGCGTGCGTTGTATTTGCACATTTGGCTACAGGTTCAGTAGCCTGACGGTTTGCCCAGAGACGTTTTATCGCTTTGTTCGAGCAGCTAGAGAAGAAATCGCGTGATTACAATGGAAGTGTGCAACCTTAATTCAACCTGGTCATCTGCCTGAGAGTGCCATGCAGCCTTCCAAATGACGGCATGCCTCCCGGCACATTATCGCTGAGATTCATTTCCATTCTGCCTCCTTCAGAGTACAAACGTGCATGAAAAGCCAATGGCAGATGCATTACCCAGACAGCCACAAGACCTTCTTTGGATAGTTCTGTTAAGAATTTTAAAAAAGTCTTGTTTTTCCCTTGTATCGTGTGGTTAATTGGGGGGTCTTACCGGCTACATTAAAATATTTGGCAGTGGGAGCACGGTGTTTTTCTACGTCGATACGGATACAATCGGTGAGCCTTGGCAGGGTGCAACTGAATACTTGCATCTGCAGCTGCGTGGGGATTGGAATCTGAGGTGTGCGGGTGGCTGGGAGATGTGTGTGAGGGAAATTTAAACGTATGATTCATGTGTAATTTAAGTGTGCGTTTACTGTGCCAAAATCGCCTGCGTTCTTGAAACAACACTGTTGCGTGTCCCGGGATTAACATCTCGATCGCCAAACAATTTGCCAGCCAGCATGTTTCCGCTAATTCCACATTCAAGTTGCAAGTGTCAGGTTGCTACCTCTATTGCCGTTTCAATGTCTAATGTCTAAACGCAGACCGGAACTATAAACGTGCCCCTTTTATCTTACATGTTGAAGGCCAATGTATATCAATTCTGCCTTTCAGTTTTTGGTCAATTACAGGAAAGGTAATTATTTCTGTTCTATATATGAGCCATGTCTCGAGCAAGAATCAAAGGATTATTGAACAGAAGCCTGAGGAGACCAGACCCAGAGAGTGGCACGCAATGCATTCTTGAGTACGGTTTGCATCAATCCATCACACCCTGATCTTATTGGAACCAACACAGAAGGCTAATATTTCAAAAAAGGGCAAGAAAAAAGACATATATAGACATAAATAAAATCATATCCCATTCTTATTGCAGTTGAGCCCCCTTGATGCCCCAGGGTTTATTTCAGACACCAATAACAAATGAGGCTGAGAAAATTGCCCAACAGATCCCATGAAGCACGTTCACTTCATTTCATTTCAGTTTGTGTCTGAAGAGAGATAATGCATTTATTAGGAAATTGCATTTGCACGCAACACAGGCTAGTAAGCATCAAGGATATCCGCTGTCAAACAGCTGTCTGAATACTGAAAAAAACCAAAATGACAAAGTGCATCAGAACCAATAGGAAGGTTACTACTTTTAAAGGCCTATGGCAGGTGGTATCAACCTCTTCCCACTGTCCAATAGAAACTGGCCGAAGCCATCTAGTTTTTTTCATAAATCATCTGTGTCACAGATAGTTCACAGATAGTTCACTGCGAGTGGCTGAAAGTTTGCATCTGTGTCAAGTTTGAAAACACAGTTGATGTGCTCCAACTCAATATGAGTCAGGATGTCAGAGGCATTCAAGGGTTTTTATGGAACTGAGCGACTGGAAGTTGTGCCCAAGATTAGAAGAGACTCTTGACGGGTTTCGATTTTTTATTTTTTTCTCCCTCTGGCCTTATTTTCCACCAACGACAGAAGTCTTTGGCTAGCCACCAGATTGCCAACACCAACCTCTAAAATGACTTAAAACCATGAGTTATGATCCAGGAGTTCTTTAATATTTATCTGACAGATATGGGCTAATGAGCCAACAAGGCCTGTCATCCCGGCTGTGGATGCACTGACCGAGCCTGGTACTTGTAGGATAAGAGTCCTTATCATGCAGGAAAATACAGGCAGCGTGCGACGCCTTCGCCTTTTTTGGCCGTTACAATTTCAGACGACAGCCTAAATAAGATGGCATGAATTTGACCTGCTGCAGAGTGACGAGTTGACAGGCCGTGGAACTTCTCCTCTGAGGATCTTAAAACCCTCCTTCTTGATTCACCCAGCACACATCTATCATTCCCAGATCAGAAAATACCTCCTCGGGGGGGGGGACACTGAGAGTGCTGCCATCCGTCTTTTCCGGCACCCAACGTATTTGATCTTAAAATTAGCACAAGGTTTTAAACAAGCGGGAAGCCCCGGGGAAACTCAAGTCTTCTTATGTTGATGAACATGAGCACCAGTGTAAGTGTTTGACAAATGCCGTCTAACATAGATGAGCCAAATGACACATTGCGTGACATATCTAAGCAAACCCACTCACATTAAAATAATTATATTAAGTATGCTTAAATGTTGCATATAGAAAAATTGGCAGCATAGTTATTGTGGCATTACTGGTGTGACCAAATCTTTCTGCACGGGAGAAAGGGAGTGATTTAGCGTTGCATTTCTCAACAAGCTCTGCTACTGTGGCTCGACTGACTGCTTTATTTAAAAGATTTTAAGGACCCGCCCTTTGCTCCGGAACTCAGAGTTCAATGCCGCGCCATTTCTGTGCCGCTCAGAAATGTATTGGACAATTTCACAGGGGTTCACTTCGAACAGCTGAACAAATGATGACAAGCCATGCTACTCTTTAGGGTATACAAGATCTAATCTTTAAAGAAGTCCCTCCGGGAAATGTAGTGGCTCTCCCAAAACACTTCCCCCTTGTTCATAAGCTGACACCCCGCAATTAGCTTGTCTTCAGTTGTCTCCGAACTGGACTGTCATTCTTAAAAAGATACTATAATTACCACTTGACAGCTTTGTCATTGTCTACAAGCCGCTGTCATGGCAACGGGTGAAGTATCTAACCATCTGATCTAAAACCATAGGTCTAAAAACAGTTAAATTTTTGAGCAAATGAACATGTATTAGGCTGGGAGGATGGCAGGGGACATTATTCAGATTTACGTTTATTTTATTCTCTCTGACGTTTGCAAACGTGTCACAGGTTAGAATGGTTTTATAATTGTATTGCCAAACTAAAACTTGTTTGTAATGATGGTGCCCTGTTATTTATTTAAGAAAAAAAAAACACCATTACCCATTTTTTATCAATTCAAATTGCACACATGTTGCAAAAGAACAGCAAGTGTGCCAATTCTTCACATTTAGGTTCTGCTTATAAAGGCCATATTAATGGTTCATAAATGCGTAATGGTGCCTGTAAGGAAAATGATAAAGTATTTAAAAAGCAAAGGGCAAAGATTATTTAGTATCATGTATTAATAAACCCTTTATAAATATATTCATAAGAAGGAATGTTTTTTTTTTTTTTTTAATCTTCTTTCCTTGAAATTAAAATCAAAGCCGACGCACCACGAAAAAATCGGTAGCGAAATACGCGGGATCAGATTGCGGCGTTTGAAGTCTTCAGAACATGCCTGTCCTATGGGTGGATACGGGGGAGTGGTCATCATCGGCCGGCCAAATTTGGAGATTGTGAGTGATAACCCGCATTGTTGGCCTCTCATGGCATCTGATTGTATCACAACGCATTGAGCATTGAACAAAAACTAAAGAAATATGTGACAGGTGCATGCAAATAAGCCCTCAGTTGCCACAAGGTGGCCCATTGAACACGTTGAAAATCTACACCCGGATTTTACCTCGACAGTGAGCTGAACGACAAAGTAAACCAAACAAAATGTAACTCAAAACGACGGCACATAAAATAAACAGACACACATTAATAACATATAAACAAAACACACACAACCTTACTTGCCAGTGAGAGAAATACTAAATTATTTAGAAATACTATTAGAATTTAGGACAATAATTGTTTTTACGCCTGGGTTAGCATTGTTGTGGATATTTTCATTACCTGCTGCTGATTTCACGAGCCGACAGGTCAGTTTCCTGGTCAAGCAAAAAAAAAATAATTTCATAGCGCATTTTTACAAACAGAATTTGATACAAAGTTCTGAACAAATTCTACTTTCCAGAGAATCGAAAAACCAGAAAACCCAGTCCCGATGTGGAAAGCTGGAAAATTATTCCCTGACCCCAGAGACGGTCTAGAGAACTCATAATATCAAAGCAAACAGAGAGGAGCTGACTGGATAGTTTAGCAGCTTCCGTGCTTTGTGGGAGGTTTAATATTGACACCAGTAGCCTCAGCAGGGATCAACTGAGGCAGAATTCAAAAGCAAAACATGGTTAGAAGCTGACGGTCAAGGGGCGGTAGACTAAACTAACTAGTTGTTTGTACGATAATTATT
>JAOVYW010008551.1:0-10100 GCA_025775045.1 Hiodon tergisus
AATAATAATAATAATAATAATAATAATAATAATAATAATAATAGTCTCTATGGGTGCAATTCTATTATAAAATGTTACAATCTATAATGTTGTACATTATATTCAAATAGTTCTTTAAAGCATTACAAGAATACCACGACTGTAATAATTCATTGCTGTCATTGATGTCGTAGCTAGTTTTGCTACCCAGAAGTACCAACAGAGTCAATAGGTTAAGTAACATAATTAGTAGTAGTAGTTGTGTTTGTAGTTTTTCGCAAAATTAAATGAGTTAGGAAAAAACTGGGTTACAAATCATACAACCTTGGACCAGACTACACGAAATATAATCATCAAGTTCAAAATCTTCTTCAGAGAAATAAACAACTGAACGTAAAAAAAAAAAAAAAAAAGATTCTGCAAATACTTTTAATCTTAGGCAATTGCCAGGCATGAACAACCAGGTTTATTTTCCTTAAACAATTTGAGGATTACTGTTTTAGTTTATCAAATTATCTCTTTTTAAATACTCTATAATTAAATGTTTTTGCATTATTGCCACGCCTTGCAGAGTAGTGTATAGGAATTACGCATGACAGTTTGCCTTTCGCTCTGGAATTGCGCGGAAGAAGTCACTCAAGACAGTTCAGCAAAATTCAATTTGGAACGAACGAGCCATATCCAGCCTCACCATCCCCGTTCAGCACGTAAACTGTATACATTTCTTCACAAACAACTAGATACAAACCAGATACCTGACAATCAAGATATAACTATATTTACAACTGTATACAGTAAATCCAACATTATAGCACTGCCTTTTTCAAAGACTAATCTTAACGTCAAATTTTAAAACTGTATACCCAAGACACAAAGAATTTTTCTAAATAACAAACTTGATATACATCCAAATTGATGCTGTTATTGCTCGTATGTAATATCGTTTACAAATGATAAAATGATTTAAAAGTAATAAGGCATGAAAAAAAGAATTACAGAACGTCCTACCTTTGTAGATAATTTTTCATTACGTCAGAAAGAAATCGTTTTGTTCTTGTTTCGGTTCTGAAAATGTTATTGGTCCAATCCGCCCGGCTGTTACCACGAGGCAGGCTGCTTCCATCTCTGTCATTGGCATTAGCAAAGTAACCAAGATTATTCTATGAAAAATGAAATGATCTCTCCATCGTGCAGGAATTTTACTTTTCATTGCAGCGGAAATCCCAATCAGAGCCGGCCACATTAGCATGGTACTGCAAAGAAGACTCCCCTATCTGTTCATAGCATAAAAGATGCTATGCTACATGCGCTATTCACTTTTATCTTCTTTTTTTAATCTACATAAGGAACAACAGAAAATGCGCTTAAATAGGACAGTGAGTGTTGCTACAGTAGGTGTGGTGGCCAAAAGAATACTGCAATATAACCACTTGGGAAATCATGAAAAAAGTTCATGTTCACGGTGAACAATCCACATGACCGTTCTCGGCCAATCCTAGACCGCAGCCACTCATAAAGTTCTATCACAAAGTTGTAAATTTTCATAAAACAACGAGGAATTTACTGCATTTCTTCATGAGTGCTTTAGTAGGAGTGATCTCTCCGTCGCCATCTTTTTCTGCAGGCATCGATAATCTAACGGAAAACATTTAACATTTTAAATATGGTTTCATATTTATGTTTCGGTTGGCAATGTTTTTACAAACACTGGGTTGTCAGTGAATGCTTTATACGTTTGAAAACATTTGGCAGAGGTTATTTTATAGACATTTAAGTGTGTGATAGAAAATACGCAAACGTATTTTATAGAAGGTCGAGTTATCGATAGAATTTAATAATTGTGTGCAATATTTCAATGTATTTGCAGGTATTTTTCAAATAAACATGTAACTACTATCATGAAGAAAATAAATGAGTATCGTTGTTTATACATTTTTAAAACGAGCACAAGAAAATCGTTTGCCAATAGTTTTTTCATTCAAATATACATAATTGAGTAAAAGCATGCTACCTTGATAGTTATACATTTGACACCTTGTATGTATATGTTAAGTATTTAGTTAATTTACTAGAAGATATAATATTTTCTGAACCATATCATTTTATCAACGAATATTAAAAAAGTAAATATATTAATTTTTTCAGATTACTGAGGTAGAAAACATAAATATAAGCATAGAAAAAGGCAGATACATACAGAATTATAAATAAACAGCAATGCTTAAAGACTTACACACGTACACACATAAACGTGTATGTATGCTGGCCATATATTCATTGGCATTGTGTACAATGTCTATTATACATATATTATAATATATAAATGATTTTACCACGCAAATTAAATAATATGAAATTATCAACATTTATAATCATTAGTTTATAGTTTTAAAGTTTTTTCTTTTTTTGGCGGTGGTGTGCTAGTGACATTATAAAATTATTTTATTTTTATTGATAATTGCAATTATGACACTTTTCAAGTGCTACCTTCGTTTAGTATAGTAAAATTACAAAATGAATTTCCATTTACTCGCACCATTTAATAAAGCACAAGAGGTTTATTTAATAATAACAATAATAATAATAATAATAACAATAATTGGGCTGTTCAGCTGCTATTCATGGGTCCGTTGTTCGATTTCGACTCCACAAACTCGAGAATGAACTTCGTGTGTGTGAGTGTATGACTGTGTCTGTTTGTCTCTGGATTAGGTTCCGTTGTATTGTGACCCTGAATTGGATAATCATTTATGGAAAACTAATGAACGAACAAACGAATAATAATAAAATAAAAATATAACAATAACAATAGTAGTAGCAATATATCCGTTGTGACTAGTGATACGACAAAGCAGTAGTATGTATATGTTTAAATTGAGTTTCTTCAGAAAAATGTATTTCTAGGAACAGGGGAGCATTTTACAAACATATTTAATAAATTCACAATCATCAGAAGAAACGGATCATTACCTGCACGCATTTTATAGCGGCTAGAAAAAGTAGACACAAATTAAATTTCTTTAATTTCACTTTTTAATGAAAGGAAAACATTATTATGTACTTTTAAAGTAATAAGTATTTTAAAATTACTGTATGATTCACAACACAAAAATAAATTTCCTCATCTACTGGTCTACAGATTGTACCACACTTGTGTATAAAAGAAAGGAATATTTAAACAAATACACCAAAGTGAGGACAGTAAATATTAAATGAAAATGTACACAGACATTTTTATTGCACACACAATGACTTTTAGGAAAATAAAGTGTTGCAAATCAAATACGTTTTGACACAAAATACACAAAGTACACATTCCTCCAAATACACTAACAATTACTTTTACACATTAGAAAATAAACTACGCATTCATTTTTAACTTGTTTAAAAGAAAGGTAAACGTATCAATATTACAAAAAATCATCATAATAGGTAGTTTAGTACGTTATACTCAGTGTCGAACTAAATCTGGAGGACGTGTACCCACAGTCTAGTCTTTCGCTTATTAAGTTTGGAACCTGAGGTGATTCGTTCATTATTCATCATCCTCTTCGTCGTTTTCTTCGCCACCCGGTTTATCCTCTGTAGTGGAGCACTGGTCGGAAGTCTTGTTCTCTTTTTTCCATTTCATGCGTCGGTTCTGGAACCAAATTTTTATCTGACGCTCGGTGAGACAGAGAGCGTGGGCTATCTCAATGCGTCTCCTCCTGGTCAAATAGCGGTTAAAGTGGAACTCCTTTTCAAGCTCTAGTGTCTGGTAGCGGGTATAAGTCTGTCGGCCCCGCTTTCTGTCAACACCTTAAAATGAGAACAATATATTAGACATTCGGTACTATTCAGCTACAAATAAACGATCAACTGATCATAAATATCTGTGTAATAAAACAGTTCAAGCGTTTTATTATTTTCCTAAACAGCGTGTTTTTTTATATAAACACAGCGATTTATATATAAACCCTTTGTGTGTTTAAATGAAAACTCGGTTTAATGAAAACATTTTACAGTTTAAATAAATACAGACTGAACACTAATAACGTTTAATGTATGAACACCAAAATGCGTTGCAGTTTCGTGTTTTTTAATATATTTTTTATTGTGTAGGAGTTTCAATTTCGTAAATATGTATTTGAATACCTGCTACCACTCGAAACATTTTAACTTACTTCTCTCAAATTGTTATTTTCAATGTTATTGTTTTAAAGGCTGATAAGAGTTTGTGGTCTCTGAACTTGATGCATTTAGTAGTATAATGAGTTGATCTAAGATAGTCGTTCTTATTACATCGATAACGAAATACGTTATTACTTAAGGCCCGTTATTACTTACGATCTCATGTTTATAAAACTGAACAGAGACGAATATCTCAACTATACTTTATTTGACTCCAGCTTGATATTATTCACTTTGCTGCTTTCAGCAATATTGTTCTCACTTCTGTCTTTTCAGATTAAGTTTATTCGACAGTAATAGTTTTACCACGAATGCGTATTTGTAAAATTATTTATTTAAATTGTATATAACTAACAAATGTTACAATAAAATGTATGCTATATATATAATAAAAATATATTTTAAATTATTATTCTGCTCCCCAATTATCTAATTAACAATAAAGTTAATAAAGTTCACTTATTGAAGAAAATTAATGAGAACATATTTTAAAGAATATGTTAGTTTCAAGATTGATAGATCTGACTTTTTCATAAATCACAGGTGTTCCGATAATAAAAATAAATTCGTTGGATGGGCGCTTTCGATAGCTGATGTAGGCCTAGTGTTTCTTTCAGCTACATCACAATGGCAAAAAACAGAGTCTTAACCAGGTAGCGGGACTGCGAAATAAAAAATTTAAAAAACCCATCTGTGATAGATAAATAACAAACTTCGTGTACAAACGGATTCCTTCGCGTTTCAATCTTTGGTGAACTGCAGCAAATGGAGCTAATCTAAGACATATGAGCGTTACAAGACTCGCTGTATTCTCCATGTTTTTCCAATATAAAAAAAACCCATCGAACTGAAAGTTAATGCGCCTAAAACTTTAAGAGTCACTAGGCGGGCAGACATACATTAGCTAGATACCATGCCTGGAAATTGGCATGAACTGTAAAAACAGTCACAATACCTGCTAAAAAATGTATCTGAAAACATGTGGAAACCGGGAAGTGTTATACAGACCAACTAAGGAAGCGTATTGTAAGGGAGCAGCTACATTTGACAATTGACTTTCTGAAAATGATGGCACATCATCTTTAGTAGTACCTCGTGGTAATATATGAACTAAAGAAAAAACGAAGGGGAATTTAACAAATTTTAAATGATTTAAATACGGCCATTGAAGTGTTTATCTTAAATTCGACATTCTTCAGAACAGCTACACACACAGACACATATGAATTTGGTCCTTAAATAGAATGCCTAAATGACAACTTGGGACCATTCTGATCTAAAACAGAAGGTCATCATGTTCTTAGAGCGACAGACACAAAATACGGTAGTACACTTTCTATAACAAAACGATGACGGCTGCTGACTTTCTAGCATTTAAATAAAAATCTGTAGATTTCCATTACTGCGTGTGTGACAAAAATATATGGTGATATTTAACGGTGAATTCAGGGAAAAGTTGACTTTCCCACATTCCTGTAGGTCAGTTTTCACTCTTGGTAACACTCTTTGTAATCTTTTATTTGTCTTCTTCGTTCACTTACCTGAGCTTCTCATCCAAGGAAAAATTCGAAAGTTGCCTTCTATCTGTTGGCCGTATTCCCGTAGCTCCGTTTTACCAGAGCTGGACTGCTTGGTGGCGTCCTCGGAGCACATTACCGACATGCTATGATCAAAGGGGGAGCAATGCGTGTTGAAGGAGCCAGTGTTGGAGCCATACCCGGCAGAAAATATACTTTGGTTCTGAGGATGCATATCCCCGCTGTAGAGTCCGGGCATTGTAGAGGAAAAGGCAGTGGCACTTGATCCAGAGACATAACCGCTGGCTCGCTGAGAGCTGGACCCAAAAGCGCAAGACGTTGGCTCGGAAAGGACCGAGTTTGCAGTTTGATATTTGGAAAACAAAGCATTTGCATAATACAATGAACTCATACTTTGGCCAAGTGATTTGTAGGCTTAGACGTTTTACTGTCGGTTTTACGAGGTACCGAGATATATTACAGAATTGCACTCCAGATTTACACCAAAAAGCAACCCTTTTTCCTCTGGGGGCACGTGACAAAGGGCACGTGACATATAGTGACCCAATGGTTAAAAAAAACTTCCAATAACTAATGTGGAAAACGTGAGGATTGGTAAAATATGTAAAATAATTTAAAATTAAGTTAAAAAAAAACATATATATAAACATTAAATATATACACTACTAAACTCTGGTCTGTTATTTGAAAAAGCGACTTTACAACCATAATTATTTCCCACAGATTTAAGATCCCTATAGGATTCGCTTCGCTCTACACAAATAACACGAAACCTATTTATTTTATATCGATCTTCTTTAGAAATGATCACCCTTCAAAACCCTTCGTCTGTCCCGGGCTCCATAGTAGCTAGGCTGCACACTGCCTTCCCTCCGTATGTGTTCAGTCTGATGTACTTGTTTCTGTAACAGGAAGCTGTACCCTATAGTCTTGGAGCTTCCTAAAGACGCAGTTTCCAGCACAACGCAGGTTAAACCTCAAGTAACTCTTATTTGCATAATAAATCAATTAAACTAAAATACAGTACATAAACCTCTTAAATGTTTTTTTTTTAATGCATCTTATAGGCTCTGGTTCAGGATTATTCCGATTGGAAAAAGATCTTAATATACGCCGGTTTCTTTGTCTTTTTTAATACAATAAAATATTTTAAAGTGCGCATATGGCTTATCCTTAATGTTTCTATCTCAGTCTTAATATTTTTACAATCACGTGTATACATTCATACGTTTTTTTGTGGATTCAAGTAGCAAACTTATTTAGAGCTGTGAGCCTGTCCTATCATTTAACTGCTGTTAGGATTTTCCGTCTCAGATTTGCACATCGTAGGAAATAGAGAAGAGGACAGTGACAATGTCATGGATTCTTGCTTACTTTATTGTACCCCTATATATCGCTGCTTCCCAGTTTAAATAACAGAACAAAGAGGTAAAGAACAATTCGCGAATACAGTATACATAATGTGTCACAGTAAACTAATCAATTCTGTTTTTTTCTTTAGCACTGTACGCATGCCTAACCAAAAAGAAAAAAAACACAATGTCATTAACTAAATGAACTATTACAAGAGATAAAACATAAAAAGAGTAAGCATCTACAGCATAAATAGGCAGTTTAATGTTGATGGAAATTATTTACATTATCATAACATGAACAAGAACAGTAAAAGATCACAGTCTGACTTAAAACTATATCTGCCAATGTAATCGTTAATCATGATATTGTAACAATTTCATTGTAATAGCTTCAGAAATAAAGGAAACTAATATACTAAATACTTAAGAGGTAAAATCAGTTTATCTATCCGTGTTAAACGTGTAACAATTTCCTCAGTTAATTTAGACTAGATACAGTAGTTTCTATTTCCGTTATTTTCACCATATTATTTAGTAGAAGTGAAACGGCAATGCTTTTCAAAAGTTCACATTGTTGAGTTCTTTCTCTGTGTTTCGCTTTTATGGTCATTACCCCTTTCAACGTACTCCTACATTTGTTTGACTTTGTCGCAGTCTTCCTCTCCCGGAGGCGACTCGCCGTCCCCCTCGTTTTCTTTTTTCTGTTTCTCTATTTCCTCCTGCTCTGATTTGCTGCTGGGAAATTTGTCTTTGTTGTTCTCCTTTTTCCATTTCATTCGTCTGTTTTGAAACCAGATTTTGACCTGCCTCTCGGTCAATCCCAAAGCGTGCGATACCTCGATTCGCCGCTTGCGGGTCAAATAGGGGTTGAACAAAAACTCCTTTTCCAGTTCCAGCGTTTGGTAGCGGCTATAGGTCTGTCTGCCTCGCCTTCGTCCTGCGGCTACTGGTGAAATAAGCCAGTGTAAATTCAAGATAAACAAAAGACAAACCCCGTACCCGTAACCCGAGTGATTTACATGAATACACAAGTGCCCAATTGAACGCATGCAAATAACACACAATAAATGTATTTATTTGTTTTTGTATGTGGAACAGAAACACGCGCTCAAACACATATTGCCTATATACTTCTTATCTGAGTTTCAACATAAACCTTAATGAATAATATTCCAGTTCAAAAGTAAGCATTGTATATGTAGTAAACTATATCCAGTGGAAGAAGAGCAAATAGCTTTAGGACACGAATCAGCCTTTTCTCGAGGCAATAAAAAATATAGTGATTAAGTTATGGACGCCATAAAACAATAAAAGCAAAGGCGTTGTTTCTCGTCTGTCAAGCAGGAAATGTGCCTATGTCTTGGTTGCGGGTAACTTTGCTGCACTCCTACAGCCCTACAGTACAAATCACCGAGCTCTCACCTTGAGGTCTCATCCAGGGGAAAAGTTGCGTTGGAGAAGGACTCTGTTCAGTACGCTCTGCCTCCACCCCAATGCTATTAGTGGTGAGTTTGCAGTCGCTGTACGGGACCAAATCGGTTTCCTGGGTGCCAAAGATTGTCTGCCTTTGTAGAGAGTCATACCCGTAGAAATTGCCTGGTTCTCCGTGGCAGTTTACGGCGCATGGATTCTGTTGGTAAGAGGCGGTGGAGAGCGTAGATGCACCGTGGTGGTAAAACTCTTGTATCTGACCAGGATGTTGGAGAGTTCCTCCGGCACTAGGTCCATAAACTACAGTAGGTCTACTTCCCAAGTCTTGTGTGAACCCTGGACATTCATAATAATTTGAACGCAAAGAATCTCCACTTTTGTACTTGGGGAAAAGAGAATTAACGAAATAGGAACTCATTTCTTTTCCCTTTTGTATTTTTCAAGGCTCCGTCGATCTGAAATCGTCTAATAAAATTACAGCGTTTCTCTTGAAGACGAGCTCTGTGATTCCCAATGTATATTATATTTGTATGTATAGTATTTTAATGATTCCGTTAACGGTTCATATCAGTTCCATGAAATGTCATCCTCTGAAATTTATTACAGTTCCAATATAGGGTGCCAGTTCATACACCGGTTTCGGTCATTTAACCCGTCACAAATGAGTTTTTTTCTCATATTTTGCCATGGGTTTCGGGATTATTTTCTATTTATTATAAATTCCTTGTTCCATTGGTTTCCGCATTCCCACACTGACACTGCACTGCGAGCTTGTTATATGAACAGAGTGAGGGAAAGAGAAAAGGAAAAAAGAAAAAGCGGAAGAGAGGGAGAGGATGTAAGAAAGCAAGGGGGGTTAGGGAAAGAGAGGAGGGGAGCATGAGCGGATTAATATATTCAACTAGGTTAATGAGATATTTACCACTTTGCATTAGATCATGCTTCAAAAATAATTATAAATAATTATACCTATGTGTGTGTGTGTGTGTGTGTGTGTGTGTGTGTGTAGAGGGAGAACTACAAATTACCGTTACGGTCGGGGTTGTTCGGTGTATATACACTGTACAAAAACGTAATAAAAGGTTGTCACAGGTCGCTGCTATAGGAAATTTAAAGTATTTAAATGAAATGACATTAGGCTTTCAATTCAGAATTTAGAAACCTAAGATAAGACCATTTAAAACCTTTGTTGGTTCTTAGACTTATGTAAGATCATTAATTTTTGGGACAATTTATTTCCGTTTGATTTTAACAAGAAGCAAATAGTTAAATACTATTGATCTAAATAAACAGCAGGTGTTGCGTAGCTTAACAGATTAATATTATAACCACAGAACACGTAAAGCAAGCTACCGTTTTAATACAAATAAAATATTAGCAGGTCATAATACGTCGAAAGAAAGTAAAAATGGTTAGGCTTATCAAATACAATATATATTAATCATCAATACTGAATGTTTTCCAGGCCTGCGTCTGATCCTAATATAAACTTATATATTGAAATAGTTCTGCGTCATTGAATAAACAAAATAAACTGCATTTTACATTATTCATGTACGAAATTTAAAAAAATTAAACTGTGTGTGTGTGTGTGTGTGTGTGTGTGTGTGTGTGTGTGTGTGTGTGT
>JAOVYW010008553.1:0-41283 GCA_025775045.1 Hiodon tergisus
ATATATATATATATATATATATATATATATATGTATATATATGTATATATAGTGAGTACGAACAAACTAAAAGTCACTGAAAGGCTAAATAAGGGAGCGTTGTACACTGCCTGCGCCAACAATAAAGTCCAGCTTCCAACCAACTTTGTTTGATCTTTTATTTCCGAAAAAGTCGTCTATTTCCATTAAATGTTAAAACAAGCCAAGCAATCAAAGCAACGTGAGCAAAGGCTATAAGCACACAAAACACAAGGCAGTGGCGATAAATCCATCCTGTGTGTTCTATGTGGTCAACAAAAAATACTTTTTCCCTACTCACCCCCTCTCCATGCCACCACACCGGTGAACAGGTTAATATATTCCCTCATTCATTCAAACACTATCCACGCCCACACCCATGTGACATGTGTGACAACCATACTCCCAGAAGCTAATGCCCAGCACAAAACACAATACACTAAAATCTGATATGGCCAATGGCTCCAACAATATATATATATATATATATATATATATATATATATACACACACTTTTTTTTGGTTTACAATACACTGGTATCGGCTGTGCAGAGTGACTTCTTGTGAGTTAACTTTGGGGCATATCTTTAATGATTGAGGACTGGAAGGTATCTGGTTTGCGTTCCACCTGATTACATGAAGGATCTCTTCACTGATATATGAAAAGATGCATGTGCTACCTGGCTGCTTCCCTCCAACACTGCTGTTATGCATCCACGATCTGCCACTACTTCTTTAATTATATTAAAAGTCTGTAAAATTAAGGTCTCTCAATAAAGAGAGGCACCGTGCATTTGTAACTACAGGCCCTTAACTTCATTGTGAGGAACATATTTTTAAGATTAAGTCACAAAGGAACTCGTTTTCTCAGCTGTCACCTCAAATCCAACCACAGCGACGGCATCCCTGTTGCAGTTCAGTCAGGCGGCAACGTGAGGATGACAGCATCTGTCAAACATTTGCCTATGTACTCCTGAAGTGAATGAAAACCTCATGGCTTAATAACAATGAAAAGGATGTTTACTATTTGCTCTTTAGTGTCTTTTCTTCTCAGTTCACAGGTGCAAAGTGCTCAGACTGATCGGGTATAGACGGCAGTATTCCCTTCTCTACTTTACTCTTGATGCTTTCCTTCAGTTAAATAATAACAACAATTACTAATTACTCACCAGATTCTTATCCTGAGAATGCATTGTGCACACAGCAAGGTAAAACGAGACATTAACACATTAAGACACATTAAGTACATTAACACAGCATCAATCCCACAACAGCCCCAAGTAGTCTTTCATGGGGTTGGATCAGGGAATAATACATGGGTATGCTGTAAGTTGATATGGGTTGTCTAATGGTAGAAGAATCTGCAAAAGTGTTGGTTGGGCAGTTTACCATATGTGCAATATTTCTATTTTTTAATTCTTGTAATACCTGCAGAAATTGCCGGGTTAACATCACAATTTCGGATGTGACACTAGGCTTTTTAAATTCATTGTTAGTTTTTTTTATATACATGCATACATACATATATATATATAGGTACTGAAACGTTTTGAAAATAATTTAAAAAAACAAATTCGACTATAATAAAGAATTTCCATGAAGTTGATACCTTTTTTTATATAGGTACTGAGACATCTTGTAAATAATTTGAAAACCTAATTTGACTGTTATAAAGATTTTCCATGAAGCTGATATTTTTAATGCAGTCAGATTGTATTCTTTCACATGTTCTTTATTAAGAGTGCCTTTCACATTTCAACTAGCTAGTTATGCTACAGCAATCATTGCAGATATTTCACCAGAATGTACATATCATGGTAAAATATATTATATCTTATTAGTAACAGTATGACAAGCTTATCCTGTAACAATGACCTATAAGCTACAATGTAAAACATTCTCATTCCTTTCCAGCAGATACAACTGATTGATTTGAGGATGTTCTAGGGGGGCCAACATATTTTGTATGCAGGAATAGGTCGGGCTAGGTCCGTTTGAACTCAAATTGCAAGAGCAGCTCCCTGGGCGTCTGAATCTCCATTTTGGTTGAAAAATGTAATCGTGAAAGCCTAAACATGCTGCAAAGCACGTGAGCAAGTGATCTCGGGCACCAAGCCAAGATCACTTGTGCCCCTCGACCCAGTGACTTGACCGTACATTACAGTCACCCAGAAACAAACAAAAGCATGGTGTCCGTCAGTGAGGGACCAGCTGCAGCAGATGCCACAACATTATTACCCGGGGTGAAGGGTGTTGTTGAGAGGTCGAGACAACAGTGAGAGGGGGAAGGCAGGCCGTGAGTCATCAGTGCCGTGAAGGGAAATTTAAAGGGGGGTATTCTGATCCATGCTCCTCTGAGAATAAAGAATCCTCACATGTAAGTGCGCGTTGACATATTTTTTTAGTTCATTTATTTGCTTTATTTTTAAATTGGGCAAACAGACAAACGCGCCAGCTGCTCTTCAAAGGCACATTTTTCAATGGTTGCTGTCAACAGTAACAGATTCTTTACACCAACAAGCAACGGGCATCACATATTTTTCAGGGCAGCAGGACGGATTACACTTGTGCGTGATTTGTTCCAGGACTCCCTGGTAACGAGTTTGGCCTTTTCGCACAGACATACAGGGGAATGCAGGGGAATGTCCATATTAGGTCACAGAAATCAACAAGAACTTTGAGCATTTCACGTGTACTTGTTTTTCAAATTCAGTCCAAGGATATACATTAGAACAGCACCTCTCTGAATGCATTGAATAGGATGAAAAAAATAGCAAAAAATGACATTTATTTAGGAAACTGCACACACTGTAAAATTATCTTCAACATTACCAAAATATGTCTTCAGTATTTATTTGATTTCTAATCCCATATGCTCCGGCATTTAATTGTGCTGTTACACTATCTTTATGTGACATACACATCAAGCAGTACAAGTGATTGTTCACAATAAAAAGTGATTGCTGCAAAACCCAATAAGATTTGATATCATGCTGAAAAATATACTATATTGACTGTGGAAACTATTAAAAACTTACACTACATTAATTCTAGTTATATTATTACCCTTTATTTACTGGATTCATTTTAATCAATTTTTAGTTGTTTACCTAAATTCACTGAATACAGGTTGTTAAAGTGCCTCTTCATTTTAAACACCATTACTGACTCATTTTGAAGTAGCACCCTCTTAGAGGTGGTCTGTTGGCGGTTTACCATAAGGCTGTGTTGTTCACCTCTCACTCATTGTAGAGGGACACTGACTGAGATTATTTCTCCATTAGCTGCAGAGCTCATCCTCTTCACTCTATCACTTGCTGTTCAGGACTGCTCCTGCACACACTGAGGGTAGAAGTAGAGCAGAACTTCCCCTCATCCTCCACTTGCTGAGCGGGGGCCACGACCCTCACCCAGTCCTCACTCACGTAAGCCCTCACCTCGCCCACTGTACACCTTTTCAGAGCATCCAGGGCCAGGAACCTGCTAAACATTTCCATCGCCGCAGGCGTGAACCTTTTCCACTGCGACGGGACGTCTGCGCCCAATGGGTCCTGGCACCAGTCAGCAAACTCCAGGAAGAAATCATCGGAGGCAGCGCAGCGCTCCCAGGGGAAGAAGCCCGTGAGGATGCAGAAGATCAGGACGCCAAAAGCCCAGGTGTCAAGGCTTGGCTCCACGCTGAGGGGAGCCGCATGGGGCCTCCTCTCGCCCTCCGTCACAGCCACCGCACACAGCTCCGGGGCCATGTAGGGCAGGGTTCCAGAGATGAGGCGGATCAGGGTCCCCCTCTTCTGGGTAAGGCCAAAATCGGCCAGCTTCACTCTGCTGCAGTGGCGGTCCAGCAGTAGGATATTCTCGGGCTTGATGTCACGATGTACCAGGCCATGTTCGTGGATGAACTCAAGAGCGCTGGCAATCTGCTGGACACAGCGCTTCACAGCATATTCAGGAATCCCCACCTAGCAGAGATAAGCTCAGAATAAGGGCACAAGACCGAAAGCATGAAAACTGTTTAAATGTTCTGTTTTATGAGTTGTTTTTTTTATAATGATAATGAGTTTTTTTTCTTTTAACTAGTTACTGCTTAGTCCTTTGTCGACATACAAAACTAAGCTTGTTCATCGAGCCCTAGTTCAAGAGTAATTTTACTGTGGAAGTAGTGGTGGAAGTGAGAAAGGTATTTTTGCTTTGAAAATTCAGATATGAATCTGTTCCTTTGATTGTCCCTGTTCCTTTGATCGTCAACAATATATACTTAAAGTGCATTTGTTGTTTTTACTACATGTATTTTTCATTACATTGATTTTTGGCAAAACAGTGCCTTTTCTAATACCAGTGTTTTCTTATAGCAGTGAATATTAAATAAAAAGAGGCCATCGAGATGTTTTATTCATTAAATGTTGCTTTGTATTCACCAACATTTGAAACCAGAGAAACATCCTGTGCAAAGCCTGCTGGTCACGGGAAAGCTAAGAGCTGGCTTGAGAAGCTTGCTAAATGTATTTTCTCAAATATGGAGACGACAAAGCAGCATGTATATGTAATGGGGCTCATTGTGAACCAGCTCCCTCATGGATGGTCAAAGAGAAGAGTATACTATAGACTCGAACTAAAAGCACAGGGGCTGGGGGGGGGTTGAATAGGGTTGGTCATGTATATATTAAAATTCACTTGTTTTGGGTTTGCTGGATTTCAAACTAGTTAGGTTGACTTTTTAGTACGGAAGCTTAACAACCTAATAACTAACAGCGTAGCAATTTACTGAAGGAACTCAAAACGTACAGATGTGCGAGAAAAAGACTGTAAAAAATAACACAAAACCAAATTTCAAAACTGGTAATGAAGCAGGAAATTATATGTGAATATATATGAATAGCTATAGTGTATATTGCCAATGGTACGTTGGACGTAATTCCCAGCTGAACATGGCTACATTTCTGGGGGAATTGTAGCCATGTGCTAAACTTCCCTCGGAAGGATAAAACATCTAATGGAAGTAACCAGAAAAGCAAATAACCACAAACCGGTTATCCTCTCACCCGAGGCTGGATGACAGCAAACAAGTCCTTCCCGATTACAAGCTCTTGGGCAAAGCCATAGTACTCCTTGGACTGGAAGGCAATGCCAAAGAGGCCCACAATGCAGGGGTGGCAGGACAGGTGGAGGGAGATGCAGTACTCCCGCAGGAACCCCTGCAGCTTGGTGGAGCTCTTGGGCATCACTTTCAGAGCCATCGGCGTGCCTGCAGGTAAAAGAGTCATAGAAAGTAACCAATCAAATCTGTTTTGTTTTGAATTGTTCACTGAGAGGTTAAGTTAAAAATAAAAATAAACTGAATGGAAATATATTAACTCCTTGATACTTAGACATCATTTTCAGACTCTATAGTGTTTCCAGATCCCAAATGAATTGCAGCAAGTTCATAATAGATCATAATAACTTCTTTATTTCAGTAATTCCAATAAGAATAATACAGGATACACTACCTAGATATTTAATAAAATAACATAGACTGAAGTAAATATTTATAGAAAGTACCTCTGAAACGGTGAGTGACCAGCAACACCTTTCCATATTTACCACGGCCAATCTCTTTGATGACATTGAAGTGCTCCGGAATCTCAAGCTGGCTTAAACTTTGACCCGTCAGCTCCATCAGCTCATCGATAAAGCTCCCGTCTGCCATTCCTGACTTATTCATGGCTTTCAGACCTGATGAGGAACCAGTCAAGGGCTTTGAATCTGGAGGGTTCTCTATCCCACAGTATCAACTAAATGGAGCCGGCTCTCAGTTATTAGTTGCACTCATGAGCAATTAAGAATAGGTTTAAGATCACCATTGACTTGATAAACAACAATGACTGGTTGAACTAATGAAAAGCAGTGTAAACTGTATAATGGAAGCACCCAACAAAAAAATCATTTGATTGAAAATAATTATATCAATGTACTTCATACATCAATTTCATAACCTACATGTTTCCGCTATAAGGGACATCTCAAAATCAACATAGTAATTTCTGAGATTCTAAAACATCAGGGGATCTAACAGATTTTGCAGACTTGCAGGTGCATCAGTCACAAAAAAGTAGTTGGCCAGTAAATTTTGCACTAAAAGCATATCTAGCACGCCGTGGGATGAACTGGGTTCGGGAGTGGACAGACACAAGGAAGCGAAGGGTGCTTTTACCCCTTTTATTGAGGATGAAAATGAGACTGGAAAATGAGACTGAAAAATGAAAATTTCAAAATTCAAAGAACCACCCTTTCGACAAAAGCTCAAATATGGTTCAGGAAGTCTGGCAACTCCTCTACCCAGGAGTGCATCAAGTAATCTCAGGTCCGCTCCTCCTGGCCATAGAGCATTTGTCCTCGTCTGGTCTCCTCACCTGCTCGACATCTTTACGAGTGAGGGCACCACATGGAGAAAGGCAAGACAGTGGCTGCAGAACATACTCGCTGGCTAGCGTACCACTCACTTCCCCATCTCTCTTATGCTAATCTAAAAAATACCCAATTCAGTGGAAAGAGGTACAAAAGGGAAAAGACAAAGCCAGAGTCCAAAAACAGTGCAAAAGGATCAAAAGCCTCCCACAGAAACGGGTCCAAAAAACCCACTACTAGTTCACCTCACATTTCCTTCAATGCTTTCCCTTCAGGTACCGGTCCTGTCTAAACAAACCAGCAGTCTTTTATACAGTGGCTGATTGAACCATTGCCTCCAGCAGTACTAATAAAAAAGCTGTGGACTGCTGGGAATCAGCAAGAGGCATAGAATTTCAGACCGTCCGGTCTCAAAGAGGAAGAACAGATTGTCCACCCACTGTCGTAGCATACCTGTTACTTTATAATTTTTTATTTTGATGAAAACAACACAAAGTTATTACATGTTTGAATGTGTTTGAAATTAAATAATATTCAGTAAGTTACACAAGTGTCCATGACATAAAATGTGGTCTGTGTGAGAATAAAATGTTTAAACGTTATAAGATGTTAATGCATGAGACTTGAAAACATCTTTTTGGGGAGACTGAACATATCCTCCTTCTAATGGAATGTGGAAAAAAAATTAAAATTTTCTATTTTTTAAAACGTTTCAAGGTTCAAAAGGCAGAAGGGTTAAATGTGTCAAGAGGAACAGTGTTGAAAACCATGACGTCAAGGGAAAAAATGTATCAGGAAAGAAGAACAATGGTCACAAGTCAAGTCTCATTGACATGTGGGGATTTTTATTTAGTTTCAGTTGTTTTTGCTTCTGATTGATTCCGCTCCTTGAATCTATTTATCATTCTTTGTTATTGAGCCAGTTGTGTGAGGTTTTGGTTTAGTTTCTTTTATTATATTTTTTTTTTCTTTTTTTCGGGAAGACGTGTGTTACATTTTGTGTTTTTTACTTATTCCTGGAAGTCTTTGTCAGTCGAGAGAGAGATGGAGAGTTTGCCTCCCTTGTTGCCGGCAGGATAAATTGGCAGCCACAATGACAACAGAGCCAAACTACGGAAGGAGGTGGACTTCTGGGGTTAAAGGGACGCTTCCTCAAAATCTCGCCTGATGTGTGTGTGCTGGTAATTGTTCAGGTGAGCATTGAGATATAGTACTTGTGCTGCCCAACTAACCACAGACATGGGAGAGGGGGTTCCATCGCTGCACACCAGTATAAGGAAACTGACAGCAGAGCACTTCAGCCCTCCAGTGTTGTGGTGTTGTTTTTAAAAAAAAATCCTGTGTCCTTGGCTGACAGAAATGGGACGCCTGCGCAGTTTTGTAATTTTGTTAGTACCCATTCTCCCTCCCCATGCAGTATCCTGGCCAGGTTGGCTAGGAGGGGGGACATATTGCAGTGTAAACACTTGTTATTTACAGCCATCAAATGCACAGCTGTTAGAATGTATGTGCTTGGGGCACTTATTACTATACTCTCCTTACTGTTTAGCCCCTCCTCTGGGTTGAGCTGTGGGCTGGGAGTGAATGTACTGACTTGTAACATTAACTTTAACACCTTCTGTTCCTTGTTTGTGGTGGTTCCAGCCTGCCTGTTTGGGAAGTCACCAGGGCAGCCAGTCACAAGAATGGTGGATCTGCTATGATATGGGCAACTAAAATGTGGGAGTCAATGGGTCTGACTAGAGATCATGGTAGTACCACAATGGTAATGCTCCCATACACACTGCTAAACAGATTCAAGTGTGGTTTCTCGAACCCCAGGATTAAGTCAAACTTGTTCTGTTGCCTCCCCAGATCTAAACATCGTTGAGTCTATATGGGAAGTTCTGGAACATAGAGGGGAGTATATTTCCACTTCCTTCATCACTCAAAGGACTGGCTTTCCTCCAATATCCTACCCTGAAGAATTCAGGCTGGTTCACCCTGGTATTAGATGTGTGAACCCATATATTCAGATATTGCAGTGTTTTCATTATTTTGTCTGCCATCTGTACATACACACAGTACCTTTGAACCAGTGCATTTCTACCAAGAGAATATTTATGCATTTATATAGCTGGAAATCATAGTTTAAGATTAAATTAAATCAGCCTGTGAAATCAACTAAGGAGGCGTTCAAGTGCTGAAGTGCAACAAATTAAATAAATTGTGTGTCTGGACATTTGTTCATTGCAATCTCAAGAATTCCTGTTTCAGAACTATTTTTGGTCTTTTAATCAAGTAAACCAATTAAATTTACTCACTCGGGAGATGCAGAAAATAAATGATAATTTACTTAAAAAATAAAAAATGTATTTACAGCAAAGAAGATGTTTCTCCCCTGATTATCTCATAATGCCTTGTTCATCGTATTAATACATTAAATTGCCCCTTCAATTAATTAATTAATTAGGTTTATTTTGGTTTTTGTTTGGGTAGAATAAAAGTAACCATATCTTCAGGAAGTTTTCTTCCTACAAATGAAGACCTGTTTTTCCCAGATGACTCACTAGGGGGAGATAAATCACAAACACTGAACTGGAGGTACTGACACCACCGACAATGCTGAATTTTTTAATGTCAGGAGGACACATTAATCTTGTAATAAATGCGAGCAAATGTCTTTACCATATTTATTAACAAGCTCATTTTATAGCTTTGTTTATTAAAACAGTAAAGAAAACTTATTTCTGTAGAGAATTGAAATAATTCCAACATTTACCATATACTAGACTGGGAGTTAGTTAAAGAGGGAAATTTCCAAATGAAAATGCAAGTGGTTTTCACCAGCACTGACTTGCTCAGATCAGTTTTTGGCAGTGTATAATTAAGGTTATAAAATTATTGTTATTGTTATTATTACTAATGGTAATAATCTGTTGGATATTATTATTAATAGCAAGTTGATTCATAACATTAGGCCAAAACATGCATGAATAAAATAAAATATTAATAAAAATAAAAATTGTTGCGTCATTAAATTTTTCCATTCTCTTCCATTCTGATAGGAACGATTCTAGGAC
Organism: Hiodon tergisus; assembly: GCA_025775045.1. Lineage (NCBI taxonomy): Eukaryota > Metazoa > Chordata > Actinopteri > Hiodontiformes > Hiodontidae > Hiodon > Hiodon tergisus. The sequence continues at coordinate 9,466 of JAOVYW010008553.1, forward strand.
GTAAAAGACAAGGGCTCAGTTCTGGGATCAATTTCAAGTATGAAATATCTTATTATCTATTCGGAAATACTAGTCTGCATCTTAACAACTGCTAACACAATAACATGTATCACCGTGAAATCTGATAGAAAAAAAGATTTAAGGGCGAGTACTATGAAATATCTGATGATATTCCACAGCAAAACACGATCACCCTTTAGCTTTTAGGTGTTTCATTTTCATATAGAATGCATTATAAAATGAGCATGTAACATAATGAATCTTCCCCATGGTGTGCTCACAGTATTAAACTGAATATTCAATTAACATTCTTTATGTGCAAAGTAGTTATTCTGTCTTCACAGTGTTCATTTTAAAAGATTGTGTGTCAGGGCATGTTCTGGTGGAATGAACCGCTTAGCTTACACAGAAACCATTTACTTTTCCTTTCTCTGTTAATGTAAGGAATTGTATTGTTTTCCTATGAAAATGTTCTTTATGCCAAAAAAATTTAATAAAACTTCATTAAATTTGAGCAATGGGGGATGAGTAGTAACAACAACAAAACAAAAACATCTAGCCTTCCTTTTCACTGTAATATATAATGCACATTGTCAGTGACTTTAACCCAGAAAGAGTGTTTTTCAGGTCTTACAATTAAAGCAGAAACATAATGTTGCTGTATTAGACAAGGGGCTTATTTTGTTGTTGTTGTTGTGCTGTGCATTTCATTATATATTTCGCTCCACCTATTTCTTTGAGTTAATGTAATCAATGGGATGTAGCACTTAACTAAACAACCCGTAAGATTTTGTCTGGGGCCAAATCAAAGCTTTGGTATTGGATTTTACATAACTATCTAATAGTGTTTTTGTAAGTACCTAATTTCTCCCACTCGTTAAAAGGAAATACTATTAAATACAGTGATTAAAATTGTGATCAGAGGGTTGCCAACGTTTTTATTTGAGTGGGTGGAAGGGTGAAATTTAATTTTTCCCATATTTTGGTTTCAAACATAGTTTTTCAGGAATTATATCCATCTAACCGCTTTATAGATGGACTTGATCTAATCTGAATTAGAGGTGGAGGGGTGAGCGGCCAGCCGGAGCAAGATGTGTGAAGTACTTTGAGGCTGCCCTGAGTCTCAGCATGCAAAAGCAAACGGCTGTCTTTACTTTCAGCATGCGCACATCCAACACAGATGCAGGGAGTAACAGACAGATACAAATTTATTTTAACAGTGGAAAATGGTTGCTGCAGGGAAACTGGAACTTAATATTTGACTTTGTATCATAGATTTTTTTTTTACAGATTGCAAAATTGTAATTTAGAAAAATTTAGTTTCTTTGGGTGTCAGTTGGTGCTATAGCACCTTTGACGCATGGTTTATAAAGGAATAGTTTGACATTAAAGTTACAAATTAAAAATAAAGGAAAATACAAATAATAATGTTAATAAAGTACGCAGTTTTTAGTCGCAATTACTTAACTGTCATTACAAAATTTATATAGCAAAATTAATTAAAAACCATACATTCTACATTATCTGTATTTTGTATATGTATATCTTGTATTAGTGTGTGGTTAACAATTTATATGTTTTGAAGCTTACGTATCTAGAAGGAATACGTACATATAATTATATATTTATCTTGTGTGACAGTCTCTTAAACCCTCCTATTGGACTTCAGGAATATTAACATTTATGATTTACATTTAAGAACTAATGAAGTTAAATTAAATGTTTACAAATCTCTGCTTCCTGCATTTATGCTAAAAATAGTATATATATTTTTTAAACCTTTGTGAGAACGATGTTCTTATCTACAATTGCAATAAAATGTTATTTTTATTATTCAGATACTACATATAATTGAAGACCATTTAATAAACCACCCGCGTGATATTTTAGATCTGTATCTCTTGCATTTTTGTGAATGCCGCTTGTGTTCTGTCTACGCAGCAACAGATAGCACTTGTCTCCAGCTGGCATGCATGTGATAATTAACAACACGTACCAGCACAGTGGCTCTGTCCCGTCCTTCCGTTGGCTGCGCTAATGCTGGACTGAGGTGTGGAGGGCCGGGCTGCCGATGTGCCTGGATTCACAGTCTGCCCAACAGCTGATTAGAGTGTGGCTCCAGCGAAGGGCACCAGAGACGGCTTTATATGGCAGAGGCACCTTAACTGCAGAGGGAAGATTAAACCCCTAACTTGCTTTCCCACTGCTGACTTTGCTAACATGGGAACACAGAGACAAACACATATGCATGCACCCTTCCACTTCCAGGACACCAAGCAACAATTTATTTACCAATGACTCTTTACAGGAGGACTCAGAGAAATACTCCAATTCTCATGCAAGATACTATCTACACTCGTAGACTTTGATACAGGCTTGAACTAAATCTTGAAATATTTGGTTAAAGTTTGGCATGTTTTTTTTTTTTTTGGTATTGTTCATATTTGTCTCTGAGGAAACGGAAAAAAATAATAAAGATTCTACTTACTTCATATAGTTAAAACGTGTTGAGGGAGTACATAAATAAACTCATATTTATCAAATTTATAATTATAAGAAAGACTTTTCTGGAACTTGAAATAAGTAATTGGAGTAGGTTATCTTCTGCACATTAACAGTTCTCGATTAATGCCTTGAGTCAGAATGTTTTGTGAAACCTTATTTTTTCCCCATTTAATAATAATATTGATGTCAATAAAAGGTTACAAGGTGACTATTGTGTCCTCCTTCATCTTTTCTTTCAAAACCATGCTCTGATTCATTCTCGTATTATTATTATGAAGAGTTCAGCACCTTTAAAATGTGGAAATAAATAACAGAGCACAGGTCCTCAGAGCCAGGAGGCACGCCAACAAGAAGAAGGAAGCAAGGAAACTTCAGTGCACTGGATCTCTTACTCCAGTGGAGCCTTTTTCTGGAACAAAATGTCTGAAGTCAGTTTTCATTCAGTGAGAGAGCGTTCAAAATTCACGGCAAACAACGAAAGCATCCAGCGTGAGGGTTTGGATTTCAGTAGTTACACTGAAATTAATCCAGCATCTTCACTGTCTGGGGCTTTTTGGTTGACCCCTCTGCCATGGCTGCACTCAGACACGAGGTCACGCACACAGAGGCACGTGCAGTGGGGTCCCTAGGAAAACTGTCATCATTCCATTGGTTTCCACTGATGTCACTCAGCTGATAACACACCCACCACCCACGCCCCCTTCTCCCATTTTCACCATTTCAAATGATTAAATATTTTATAAGAATGACTTGATTCAGTCAAAACAATATAGTTTGTGAATTCATATTAGTTTCTAAGTCAAATATTCATATTAGTTTGTTTTGTTATTTTAGTTTCTAAGGCTTTTCTGTAGACCTCCAAACTCTCATGTCTTTTATTTATCGACTCAAAAATGTAATACTTATTTATATATTTATTTTATAATACGTTGATTAAAACGTTTATTCATCTTAAGCTTGGCAAATATTTTGACACTGATTGAACCCTAAAGTGTTTGCTATCAAAGTTACATTGGAGAGTGACTTTTTAGCTTGAGGTCATCACATTTCAGCATCATTGACACTGGCCCGAGGCTCATTTCATTTCTTACACATCCATCACACAGTGCATCCCACTACAAGTAATGGGATGTGTCTACTAGGAATGGAATTACAGGGCCATGTCGAAAGGCATGCTTCTCGATGTCACTATCTCAATCGTGGGATAACTTACAAAATAACAGAAACGGTGCCACAAATAAATAACCACTGACTCTTCTGCAGATCATCATTTTTTTGCAGGGGATTCAGTTTGCAATCATTGAGTAATGAGACTGAGATGCATAACATTATGTTTTGCATTTCTTTCGGATCAAGAAATCCAGTGCACTGTTAACCCTTACAGTGGTGGGCCATTTACTTATTCTTTAGCACCCTGCCACTCCTACAGGGCAATGCGTTATTGCCTGAATCAACCATGCCACCATGCTGTTGTTCACCACAAATAGCAGTTATTTTTCAGTTTTGTTCTTCACAGACGCTTTGCGAAGCAGAATGCGTGCACAACCATTCCCTAGTCTAATTCAAGAGCATTCTAGGTAACACCCCACCCTTAAATTCAATTCAATTTAAGAACACAAGCATATGCAAATACAAGAAAACACTGACCTTGTAAAGCTTATTAATGATGTGTACCATATTATATTTTAATTGTAAATTGATCCTATATTTAAAAAATTTATGTAATGGTTATCAATGACTGGGAGTGGAAGGGAGCACACTGTTTTCAGACTGTGGGTTGCGGCAGTACTGCACGGGGCTGGGAGCTGAACAGAGGAAGCAGCTGGCTTAATATAGAAAGGTTAATAAACAGCCATACGGGATGAGATGAGTTACAGACAGAGTGCAGATGGAGTGGGTGAGAACAGGCAAGTCAGATATCGTTTCAATCCAGTAAGCCGCTTGCCCATGCATAGGACATTTTCCCGGTGATGAATTGTGAGTCAGGAGGTCCCCAGAAACACACATTTGGAATGATCCTGTTAGTAGGTGAGTCCTGTTAATGCTATTAAGAAGTTATTATCCTTCAACGTGGCCCCTGTGTTCACACATTGTGTGTGTGTGTGTGTCTGCGTGTAGTTGGAACAGTAGATATCCATGGTGTGCAGGTTTTGATATGATGTGGAGTTCCACATTAAGACTGGTTCGTCAGCCCAGAAGATTGAAACACTTGTCCAGATTTTAACATTAAACAAATCAAGTATTTGTCCATAACAAAAAATGAACCACACAGAATATAGGCAGTTTTTACCATCTTTTGTCTGTTCTTTTTTTCCCTAAACCGATAAGCAGACAAGGGAAAACTGAGTTCTCACTCTGCCTAAAATAAAGATACTCAATCTTTGACACTTCTCCATGTTTCATTTTGCTGATCTGAGCTAAACCCTAGCTATATAGCTGCAATTAAGTAGCAGGGCAGCCAATGGATCCTTTAGTGCTTTTAACATGGGAAGCACATTCTCACCATTTCACTCTTGCTGTATCACATGATTTATACAACAAAGCACACAACATAAATGTCTTATCTCAAAGCTCCAGGAATACAAACAGAATGGGGTAGCCTTTGAGTTGTCTTTATAGGACAATCTGTGCTGTAGAGATAACAGCAATCTCAAGTCTCACATTCAACAAAATAAAACAGAAAGAAAAGCAACATCTGAGATTTGGTTTGACAGTCTTGGACATATCTACTTTACATGTCTTGAAGTAGTGTAACTTCCATTTTTGATTTCTCTCAAAAATGAAAGATAACAACAGAAATATAAATAACCATCCCAGACAGTTTCGGACACCAAGTCCCATGGTTACCTTTATGTTAAACTTAGATGACAAAGTGAACGTGTCACGCTTTTTCTTCTCAAAGGAAAACTTGTTGCTGTCAAAGTTATTTCCAGTTATACCATTCTGAACAGCTTTCTGACTTATTAGCTACCTCTAAAAGACACTGTGACATAATTTTGCATTTATTCCAAATGACAAACACACAGCAGTTCCATGAAATATATAGCTGGAAGCATACTGTTTGAACTGTTTTGAAGTAATGAAGTGTGAAGCAGTGTAACATACGACCTGTTGACATGCTGTGTACAAAGGTGCCAGATCTCACAAATAACTATAGTATGTAGTCCTTCCTCCTCCAGCTGCTTTTACCTAGGCTGTTTTTTGTAGCCAAGCCGGCAGTCCAATTCAACATTGTGTACAAAACTGTACACAAAACAAGTTAATACTGGTTGTGCATTAAACAATTTCAGATGTATTGTCAATTTACAATACTATAAATTACTGACATTACTGTATGCATGGGCACATTAAATATAGTTCACAATGTCAATTTAGACGTAAAAACAAGGATATTGATTTTATTCATTGGGTTTCCATGGCTGCTATTCTCCCCACAGGAACTACATATCTGTAATAAATTTAATACTGAGTTGACACAGTTCCCTTCTAGCAGAATTTATGAGAATAACACAGAGCATTGATGAGTAACATGGCACACAAAGGTATTAGTGGGGATTATTCTCAGTGGTGGTGAAACCATCAAAAGCATTATTACAATAATTCTTGAGTATTTAAAGGGGCATAAAATGTACACTCTGCAAAGCGAGACCAACGTCATCAAAAGCCGTTCTGATTATTACACTATCTCTATATTATTTTATTAACTGTAATTATTTCAATATATTTCGGTACATTATAGTTTTGTATTAAAGCTGAATAAAGACGGACTGTTACAAAGCAACACACTGGTCTTATAGGTCATCTGCTGCACCCTAGTGGGCAGATGTAGGAAAAGGCAATATTTATGACAAATAAAATGGTTATGGACTTTTGATTATATGCTATTTTTAGAGTTTTGCCATTATAAAGGGCCAAAAGTCATGGCTGTAACACATTCTCCACCTTTGAAGAGTAAATACTCAATAATTATTATATTATGTTTTTCAAAACCACAGACAATAACACTAATTATAGACAAGTGCAAATGTATTTATGTGGTAACTACTATGTCTCAGACACTTAATGCAAAGGGTTACCCTGTTTACCTTTTAATACATTTATGTGCTTTGCCATATTAAGTGTAATAAGTATAACTAGGAGTAACATTTTGGTGTAATCTGATAAGATGCAGTATGGTACTTTGTTAATAGTAAAAGATGGTGATTGTAAATTACCTCAGAAATTAGCAAAAATGTAAGTTAAATGTAATGGAACAAATTCTAATGAGATAAACATATTGTGCTAACCAAGGAAATAGGTTTACATTATGTGTGTTTTTACATGGCATGGTCCGGGTCCACTTTTCCCCTAACAAAGTTTTGATTGATTGCCTTTCTTCCATGGTGAAACGTTTCTATCTTGATGGGAGTGGTCTCTTCCAGGATGAGATTGCCCCCATCCACATGGCACGAGGGGTAACTGAATGGTTTGATGATGAATGAAAATTATGTGAATCATGTGCTATGGCCTTTGCAGTCACCAGATCTCCACCCAACCGAATACCTATGGGAGAGTTTGGACAGCATTCTCCACTTTTTTGGAAGAATGGTTTCCCTGCGTATTGAAGCTGTTCTGGCAGCTCAAAGTGGCCCGATACCTTACGAACAATTTACAATTACAATGATAATTTTACTACTTTATTTTGCTGTTAATTTTACCTTTTTGCTGTATTGCTGTATAAGTCACAATATCTACTATTTTAGAAAAGTAAATTGTATTTTTCAGGATAAGACAAATCTGTTCATGGGCCCAAGAGACAACATTATATTATTACATTGGCAAGATAAGCATTTAGTTAAATATACATGGTACGCAAAGTAATGTTCAACATTCTGTTACAGTCTGTGAATATCAATCACCTGTGTCAAGTAATGCTATGACAGTTGCCATGAAAAGAGCATCTGGCAACGTAACAACACCATTAATAATGAAGAGCATTTGGATACTCCTGAAAAAATGCTTGATTTACTGACTTTTGAAAGCAATATGACATGGCCAGGATAATCTAAGGTCATGAAGCAGTAGGATAGTTGAATCATGACAATAGAGAATTATGATTGTGTTTGTCCACACTAAGGCAAATGTATTACTGTACACCCTGTCCAGCAGGGAGCGCTGATGACCAAACAAAAGACACATGCAGAACATGGTGCAGCCGGGAGGGAAGGGGGAAAGGGGGGTCATGTCAGAACCTGGCTCGGGTGGTGAGGGGGATTAGTCAGGTTTCCGCTGTGAGAAATGCATTGGCATTAGTTGGGCCCTCCACTCTATCACTGGGAGGCGTTGGCAAGTCAGGAAGACAAGAGTGACAGGACCCGTTGCGACAGGATTCTCATCCAGCTGAGCCCCCTTTGCTCCACGTCTTGCTTGCTGACAGTTCACCCTGCACTCCTGGGGAGAGTGGCACTTGAGTTCCCTTTGGAGGCGGTGTGCCATAAATCTATTCCTCAGACAGGTGACAGATGATTGGCTCAATATGTCATCTATTGTGAGGAAAGCAGTTAAGCACCAAGCCACCGGGAGCCATCTCAGAATCCAACTCCCTTGATTCCCGCCTCAAAACCCACATTAAAAGAGTGACAGAGCCATTATAGGGCTCCTTGGCATTGTGTCGTTTCCACAGATATCTTCAGTGCTTGTCACCAGCTCATTGTTAGGCGTATGACAGTGGTATATGAGTGTGTGTGTGTGTGTGTGTGTGTGTGTGTGTGTGTGTGTGTGTGTGTGTGTGTGTGTGTGTGTGTGTGTGTGTGCGTGTGTTTGTACTACTCCTTTCTAGTTCAACTATAAATATATAGATATATATAAATACCCCTCCTAAAACCCTGAATGAGTTTTCTTTTCTCGAATGTCACAGTGGCATTGTTATGGGGGAGTTCAACGTGCAGCGAAAGATTACAAAAACAGGAAGTGTCCCCTGAGGAATTTACATGAAAGTGAGACAGAGTAGTTCCTCTTGACAAGAATGAAGAAGTAACCGAGCCTGTTACTGGAAAAGTCCAAATCATTTCCAGTAAGCTGTAGTTCCACTTGTTACACAAACAATTGACCAAATATAGCTATCACACAGCAAAGTAGGGTTAGAGCAAAGGCAAACACAACCAATCTTGAGCTTAATTATGTCACCACAGGGTGGTGTGTACCTGTAGAGTGAGTGGTCCAGCGCATTCTCACATTGCACCAGATGCTAGGTGCACTCAGATTTCTGAGAGTCCTTTTATCCACTGTTTTCCCAGGTACCGGACAATTTGAGGCACTTTTGTCGTTGTTTTTACATTAGAGCCACTGCATGGCTTTAAAAACACAAACTGGAAAAGTACACTGGACACTGACAGCCAGAGGCTGTCTTAACTGCTGCATGTCTATACTACTACATGGCCTACAGGGAGCAGCACGAGATAACAATCCCTGTCAAAAGTTCAGTCCAAGGCCACTCTATCTGGCTTGTGTCCTGAAATACTCACTGAGAGCCGTCAGTAGTTGAGCTCGTACCCTTCGGGTATACTAACATGTAATGTAGCAGGCAATATTCAAAGTGAGGAATTACTGCATTTCATTTATTTGCCATTGCTGTGCTTATGGCTTTTATCCTTATTATTTGATTTGTTTTTCGTTTTGTTTCCTGCACTGAACTCAAATACTCTTCATGTATATACTGTATATCCCATATGCATGAATCAGTTTATTAAGAGAGAGTATTCCTGTTTGAAAGAATGTTTGGAATGCAGTATTTTGACAAACCACAGGTTTGGGCGTTTTATTGTCAAAGGAGAGGTTTGCAGGAGCTGCTCTGGACTTAATAAAAACTGATCCAAATGCCGACATTGCATGATACCTGCAAAGGAAAAAATTGTCCATGGTAGGAAGTAAAAATAACAACAACAACAACAACAATAATAATAATAATCATCATCATCATCATCATCATCATCATCATCATGATAAAAATTCTGATACAGCCTGTGTCAGTTTATTTGGATGCCAGTGAATGTCTTGGAGAATGTGCAAATGTGGGAGCCACTAAGTAGCCTATTGCAGTAGTGAGCAGTGGGGAACGTCTCGTGATCAAAGGAGGTTCTCATGGGCCCATTTGTTTCCTGCGATCACGCTCAGTAGACCCAGTTGGCTTGTGTCTTCATGTGTTGTCCTGTAATGTAAAAGTTAATGTTTTGTGAACGTTAGTGCCGTGTTGGCTCATGCAAGTGATTCATTGCATGCACGGATGGATTTCAGTGCATCCGTTCTGTGATGCCGGTCTGAGAAAAAAACTTACTGCTCAGTTTAAAAGCTAAAAATTGTTAAATTGTTTCTATGTATAGAAATACATATACATATATCAGGCTATAGTAATTGGTTTCCAAGGCAACGGTGGAGTTTGGCTGGCAACCAGGCCCTGCAGTGCCAGGCTCCACCGTATAGAAATCACCCAAAAAATATACGTACTCCATTAAACATAACTCATTCATTGACTACCGCACACTTTCCCACAAACCATTGTCATTCTCTAGATTTTTTCCCAGCGTCCACTTGTTTCCGTGCATGCAGGGATGGTAAAGGAACAAAATTGGGCATATAGCACGCCTTTTTTAGGAACACCCTAGGCAAAGTGTCGGTCCCTGATAAACAAGAGAGCGTAGGAGTGATGCCTGGGGTAAATTCTGAGTTCCAGAAGGATGCAGTAAGCTCTGACGTCAGGATCTCATTGTGAATTTTCAGCCATTTTCAGTCCCGCAGATTCCAGTTAAAAAAAACCGCTTCAACAATGTGTATCTCAAAATTTCATCGTGAAAATCAACGCATTGAAACGGACTGCGAAATGAACAATGCATATTATAATGCTAAAAGTCAAACGTGGACATCTGACATTTCTTCATCATTCCCAGAAAGCCAAAGCGCCTGAAGAATTTGGATCATCCTTTTACCATTCATCGATCCCCGAGGCTGGGAAGCAGTTTTCTGCCATGCAGAACGTGGCTTTTCTGAGGAGATCTGCTGTAGTCACAAGCTTCACAACCCTAATGAGTGCGTGTGCTCCCACAGAGGGGTGGTGGGGGTTGGAGAGGGGGTAGGGGGTAGGGAGCTTCCTGCTAGTCAGTCAATCTGCATCTACACTCAGAAAGCAAGCTTTGGGAATCCAGGAAAAGAACCTCAACTGCCTGGCATGTGGTTTTCCCCCCCCTCAACTTGCCACCGAGCACTGTCATTTAATGGTGCACAGAGAACTGGTTTGTGGTGAGCCTCTGAAAATGATTAGCTTGTGTATTGCAATATTTTAAATAAATAAAAAATGTATGGGGATATACGAACTATACATTTCTACTGAGCTATCCTGCTTTGCCAGTATTTCCTCTCAGTAATAGTATATTCCATTAAAATGGTCCCTTTCAGATGAGAAAATTGAAATGAATAATTCAAATGTAATTTTGAGATGCTATTTTGAGGAGTAGGCTTATTTATTTTTTTCCACCTACCCTGTGAAACTCAAAATATAAAATCTAATATGGGTTCTTGACAGGTATATTTGCAAAATAAAGTGTAAATTCACATTAAAAGACTTCAAAATGTAAAGCAAAGATGGCACTGGATTCATAACACAAATTACAGTAGACACTGGAACCCTCAAAAGAGGGTTCAAAAGAACCAGTGAATTTTTAATCATAAGAAAAAAAATCCAGGAATGAAATAAAACGTATTGTCCGGACCCTTTTCCCATGTGTGGCTTCTTTAGTTGGGATTTTCTGCGCACTGGGAGTGCCTTTAAGGTATACAATTTTTACTCTTGTCTCTTGTCTTGACCCAGTTCCCTTCTCCTTCTGTTCCCCTTTTTAGGAACTCCCCATCAACCGTAATTGTTTCTGACTGGTTTTCTTCTCCGTGAGTGTGAGTGTGGGGCCTTCCTGAGTCTCATGGCCGACAGGGCCATGGGAAGAACCCAATAACCCTGCCCTCCTCCAGGCCCCTCTGCCTTTCATCTCCTCAGTGCTGCTGGAATCCCAGCCATGGAATGCTGTCGGCCACAGAGTTCCGCCCACCCGTCAGACATTCCAACAGGGCATTGTGGGTGGGATTCAATAGGGTCAGTGCTAAGGAAATGAACTAGGAAGTTTTCACAAGAGTGTAGCTTCTTTTTACGACTGCATCTTTTAACCACTCAAAGAGGCCCTCCACTGCCACCGTGGATCTGTTTCAGCAGAGCAACGTCTGTGACAGTCTTTTAAAAGCACATAAAGAGAGTTGACCATTGTTCATGTTTACTGCGTAAATACTGATCTACATCTATGTAAGGGAAGAGGGACGACTACATATTTTTTTAAAGACTTTAAATTCCAACTTCAACACTTTTTTAAAGGAGGTGTTCATCCAACAGTGCCTTATTGTATGAAAAATTAACTTCAAATACAAATGTACATTCACACTTAAAATTTATTTTTTTAAATCCCGTTCTCTGTTTAATTTGTCTGTGCACTCTGAAATAATGATTCCTTGGAAATTAGGAATTATTTAGGTGATAATTTGATCTGTACATTTTTTTTAAAAATTACAATATCCATAGGGATTACAATAGATTGGTTTAAAGTTATGCATTAATTATTTGCTGCACAAATATGTTAGCATTATTAAAATAATTAAACCATTGCAATGGTCATTCATTTTTGTCATGTTAAAAATAACACATAAAGTTTTTTTTTTTTACTGTTCATGTAACCAACTTCACCAGTGTGCGCATCCGGGACTTTACTTTATCTGGTTCACTTGTGTAGGGTCTCCTGAAGGTCGTGGATTCTCTCTAACTTTCTGCATCCCGGCACAGGAGGCTTTGCTCACCGGAAAATAAAGCTATCGTGTTTTATACAAACATATGCTATCTAAAAAAAATAAAAAAATCAAATAAACAACACAGTGGATAAATTGTTCCATTTAGGCTTTCCTAGAAATAGAGGCCGGTTTAGAATAGACTCTCCCCGGCTGGCTACTGTTTACTTTGAGCCATCCGCCTTGGAAGCATAAGTGTTTTTTATTGAATCAGCTCCATTAGTGGTCTGAAATGGGAGCGGCCCTGAACATCCAATCCAGCACATCACTTGCAGCAAAGCTTTCTCACTGTTTAAGTCTCAATATATCTTTTCTCCAACGCGCACTAATCGCTGCTAAGATTTGTCACCCTTGTTTTCTGCACTTTTTTAGCCCAGTAAAAATCAATCTAAAGGCGCGGCCAATGGGTTTGGTCCATATTTTTAACACACAGTAGTGTAAGTTATGTACATTGACCTTGTGGACAATTCTCTTTTGGTCTCACTTTTCCGTTATGCCAATAAACCTGTTTATTAGACATATGCAGGGAACCGGTGTGGGATGTGCTGTCATGCTGGAAACAGTAGAAAGCACCCCGAGCAGAGAAGAACCAACAGTGCTGACCTTTCCTCCATGTGCTGCTGTGTGGCTGGGAAAGCTAAGCCACTCTGGGAGAATGGGGGGAAGGGTGGGCCAGTAAAGACAGTTCTCACAGCCCGCTCTGATGGGATTCCCGCCAGTTTGCTCCCAAATCCTGTTTCACGGCCAGTGGATCTAAATGCAAGACCCTGCTGGGGGGTGGCGCTGGGCTACTGCCCGCTGAATGGTACATTCGGCCCCCCAGCTCTGGCTGAGACAAGCTCACTGATGGTTGGCGCGAAAGGGAAGGGAGGGGGGCATTTTTCTTTTCACTCAGAGTTAGTTAGGTGCTTGAAAATCTGAGAGCAGTCAGATAAATGAAAAAATAGCAGACAAGGCGATTCTGTGGTTGACTGTTGCACAGAATGGAGTAAGGACACGATTGAAAAAAATCTGATGTTTCAGAAGCCCACAGACGTTCAGCGTTCCCACGTCCAGACATGTCTATTCCTTTATCGCAGCTGTGTGGGCATACAGCTTCCATTCTGTGTTAAATAATAAAGAAAGACATCTGTTTCAGGAGTTTCTCTGCACCTCAACATCTTTGTACATTTAATATTCTGTGGTGCACCACCCACATTGCAGACGAGACCCGACTTCCACTCTGCTTCAATGCTCTGCTGCTGCCTCTGCCACAACCACACCCCTCCCCCGTCATTGTATTTTCACGGGAAATAGTGGTCACCGTGGGTCGCTAATCACTGAAAGGGTCACCTTTTTTCCTGACAATGCGAGTCTGAAGTGCTTTGAACTCAACTGATCTTCATGCTGCAACGTATGGCCACATGGGGCCACACACACAAGAAGTCTGGCACCGAAAGAAAAGGAAGGTCTCAATGCGCCTGTTAAGGAGATGGTTAAGGGATGGCACAAAGATTATTTAGTGACAGCAGTAGTGATGTTTCTTCAAAAGGAACCCTCCTGCACAGTGAGCGATACAGAAGCACCGGCAAACACGTTCAGCTCATAAATGTGCTGAAATGTGTGAAGTTCACCTCAAATATAAATTATTATAAAAAATTTATTTTCAAATTTAAAATGCAAAAATTGTGATGATTGTGAGGATGAGAAACGTAATGTTTAAGGCTTTACCACACGCTACCGTTGCACGTTTCCCAGTAGATTTTACATGCATGAATACGCTATTGGGTAAAAAACTGCAAAAAGGAGAAGTACACGGACAATACACACATTTACATGTTCGCATCTGTACCTGCGAGGCATGCTAATAATCTTCCTCAGTGGCAAATCGGTCAGCTGACCTCTAATTCTTCATTCATCTTCTGGCCAGTAATCCTCTTGCCTTAATGAGCGAGGGGAGGGGGCATACGATGGAAAGGGAGCAGTATGTGCTCCCTTCAGTTGATGGGGGAGGGGACTTTCATGAATACACTTCACTGAGGAATCTTTCCTTTCATCCGTCCCTCCTTTCCATGTTGATGTCAGTGTCTAAAAAAGTAGTTGAAAGAGAACACTCCATTATCCAGCTAAGAATAGCACATTCAGATACTTCAGAAGGTAGTTGTTTCCCTGTTACAATACTGAGTGTGAGGTGAAATCTGATTTTCTTTCATTAACCGTTTAAGATTTCTTTCAGGATTGAGACTAGGCTCCAGCCATGACAAAGTCATGAAACACTTTATTCACGCTAGATTGAAAGAAAACGTACATTCCATACATTGTCTTATACTGCATGGAATGTATTATAACAGTTCTCCTGTCGTTGCATATCGGACTGAGCACCAACCTAAGATTACTATATAATTCAGTCAGAACGTATGAGAAGTGTGTATAGACACCATTTCAGGTTAAATATTTAATACCTTCATGCAAAGCACTTGCCTGTGGTTTATCATCCCTAATCTGAGATACTGAACCTGGCCTCATGACTTGCTAGTGCCAAGGGATATCTAGAAAAAAGGTTGGTGAAAATATTAGATGGAATGACAAAACAGTTGATAAGTTAGTTACAAAATTATTTAGTAGAGACTCTTATCTAGAGCTAAATAAAAAGTGTACATGACACAGATTGTGTTAATAATTTAGATAACAATCAACATGATATGTAGATAAGTACATTAACTGAATTGATCACTAGCACTAGCATATAGGAGTAATGTGTTAGAGAAGGTGGAAACAGTAAAAAAGAATAGACAGAGAAACCAAGCCTTTTAAAGATATGTGAATATAATTATCAGTGGCAACTGACAGCAAAAAAAGTCCCCCTGACTCATGTTCGACCCTAGTGAGTGACACTGGTTTGTAATGAGGCATGTCTCCTTGTTTCTTTACACCTGGTCTTTGTCATGATGTCTTGTGCCATCTGGATACTCCCATACAATCAGTCTGCTTGTGCTCAAAATGTGCTGTACCTATCGTGCTGGATAACATACATTTGGCGAGTAAATTCACTCAGTATAGTACGTAATGGAATCAAATCTTAATAATCTAAGGCAGTCTTCCTGAATAGTACATCAACTAGTAAATCGGTATTTAACTTCAAAAATTGTATTCCCTCAGATAGGCATTTATTTTTGGTCTGACATCAGTTTGAAAGCAATGCTTTTCTCTACAGTATAAAGTGAGAAAAATTATTATTAGACATTTAAAGAATTATTTATATTTAACAAGATCTGAACGTGAACCCTCGTGAGCTCATAATGAGAATATAATTACTTAGTTGCTCTGTGACAGAGCCACCCACCAACCCAATAGAACTGCCACGTCTGTCCTCAATCTCACACGGCACACGCAGTGAAACGTGCTCAAAACTAGGAATCCAAGAGGGGTTCGGAATGACAGTGAGAATAAGGGGCTCCCTTCACCACACTCCACTGAGCAAGATAAAGGAGGACAGATCGCACTCGGCCCCTTGGGCCCCCACGCCAGCCCTACCAAGGCCCTGCTCCCAGCCCACAGAGGGCCAACTGGGATTGTTGGCACCCGAGTATAATTACCATTAGTGGAACCACACTGGAGGTCCAGTTAAAAGGCGTGGCCCTCCCTCTCAGTGTTGATATCCTTCAGTTCTCTCCTCGCTTGAGGGCTTTGCTGCCAGCTGAGTGCCACAATCTCCTCCTCAATTCTAACAAAACAGCAAAACGATCTCTGTAATGAAAATTACAAAATAATAACAATAATTTACTAACAAAAGATAACTCATAATCAAACAAAAAGAAAAGTGACTAGGCCCTGAAGTGAACATAGCTTGCTGAGACCTTCACCAATAATTTTCAGCTGTCAGCACTTTTTTTCCGTATGTGTAATATTTTAAGTAATATTATCACTGTTGTCATTGTTACGTGTATGGGGGTTGTGACAGTGCAGTGAAACGTTGAGAAGTGCTACTCCTGATGTGAGGTTAATGAGCACTGCTGTGTCACATGATAAGCGGCGGCAGCCCTTGCTGGGGAAGAGTAATGAGTGCAGGTGGAGAGAGTCACGTCTCCATGGAAACTGTAGTGATGTACGCAGGGAGACTTGCACTGCTGTCGTGGCACTGTTTATACTGCATTACCTCTGATAACCAAATAAGGAAAGGCTTTTCTGCCTCTATTCTGTATTTATAATTGTCTGCCAATTCCACATTGTAATTACGGGGAAGCTGGGATTCCAGGGAGAATGCGTTGGGTGGGCTGAATTTTATCTGCTGAATTCTGCTATGATTTAAATTTATCCTTTTTTATCAATCAAACCGAATTTGTTGTAAGCTGTAGCATTACCATAGCAGCCATTGTAATATATTTTTATTTACTATATAAGTTATATAACTTAAGTTAGTGTACTGTAGATGATCTAATTACGCACCACACCAGCACAACACATATCAAAAAAGGTTATCTGATTCATTACCCACCTGGCTGTTTGTCTGAAATACAAAGATTGTTGCCACGATCCAAGCACGGGTTCTTTATCTGTCCTGTGTAAACGCCCCATCTCTGCCAAAGCCCAGATTCACTAGATTGCTTTGGAAATCACTGGATCTAATGGAGTAGGCCTGGGTCTTTGCACGCGGTCTGATCAAAGCTGGCAGAGTCCACGTGCGCCTCACGTCAGCTCCACTCATTCTGCACATTCCATCGGCACATTCTTTAACCACAGGGCTGCTGGTTGTCCTGCAGCCCTTCTCACTCACTGTTTAGAATTCTAATTTTTTTTTTCTGCGGGAGGTTAGGTCATCGCCAACGTCAGGACTCGCTTGTGACCTTCAATATTCAACCTTATAAGGCTCGCTGTTATTTTAAGTCCAGTTCAAGTTTCCATTAAGAGGTAAAACAACACTGTGATACATGGTAGAATTACTTAGAATTACTAGTAAACGTCAGCATTTATTTCTTTTCCCATTCCATGCGTATTTCACTGTGGCTTATTTAGATCCATAAAGCCCTGCAGGAAAAATAAGACAACTGCTTTATGAAATAACCACAGGCTTCCATATCTAAATTTTCCATCAAGGTTTTCTGTTAATCCCCCCATGATTAATGGTCTTATGAATAAATAAATAAAATGCTTACCAGAGCTATAAATATTGCCATTAATTTACATAATACACAACTAGTCTCTGTGTGGTAAAAAAAAAAAAGGTGATTTTTCTCATTTTTATTTGGAGATTTCAATAAATGCTGATGATTTAATGCTCTGGGAGGGCTGTGGAAGGTTACGCCCGTTTTGAGGAAACTCTCACTAAACTAAACTAAACTAATTGTGTGAGGAAGGATGATTGGGGCTTTCTAAAAGAATCAGTGTGTTGGATTGGATTGGATTGGATTGGAATGGACGCTTAATGCCATAAGCGTCTGAGATCTGAAGTGCCAGTTCAATTTCTGCCATATGCCAGTTTTCAGTATTACCTCCGAGACATCTTTTGCAATTTGAAATTTTCAGCTGCAATATGTGGCCCTGCTCATACAATTCTTTCCCATCATGCAATGATTATGAGTCGTCCATAATACACCTGCAGCAACATGGTTTCAACTGTAGAAGGTTTTTTCTGTAGAAGTACACACAGTTTTTAATTTTCAGCACGCATTCTTTCCGGATAAAGAATCCTCTAAAAAGCAAGCGTGGAGCAAAATTCAGAATTAATTTTAATTTTTTAAATTAAATTTAATTAATTAATTAATTAAATTAAAATGTCAGGGATGTAAAGGGATGCTATCAGTGGTTCATAAGAAAACACAGAAAATAATTATAAGGTTGTGCTCTATGTGTGTGCATGTGTGTGTGTGTGTGTGTGTGTGTGTATAGATAAATCTGTTCTTTTTCTTACATTATATTTTAAGTAGGAGAATGTATGCTACATTTTATTGGAATGTATGTGTCCTATTCTCCCTATTCCACTCTCTCTTTCACCTCATGTGACTGATTGCTGTACATTAATGTTAATAAATAATGAGTTTACTGCAGTGCAGTTTACTTTGAGCAGTGTCAGTGAAGCGCTCCGGCTCTCTAGTCCAAGTAATTCATAAATGCAGGAAAATTTAGACTGGACCGGGGCCATAATATAGCGTTATAAAACCACAAGACTCCATAATCCGTCTGAGCAAGGAGCTGCCATTACTGGGAAACGTTATTATCTCCCTTTCAAGAGATTCAGCAGCAAGAAAAGTGCACCAGAGTGACACATGATACAAACATGAACAATACATGCAGTGAGCAGCTCCCCATGGTTAGTTAATGTTACCTAAAGCACAGCCTACATGTGCATAACTGGACAAAGTGTACTTGCATACTGTTTTGATGTGTTCAATCATGAACATTGGGACTTATTTTACCAATGTTACAGTATATAAGTATTCACCCTTCTTGGACATTTCACAACTTGGAATTCAATTAAGATTTTATTGGGACTTTTATCATTGGTTTTACACAACATGCCTAACACTTTGATGGTACAAAAATTCATAAAAAATGTGTTACACTAAGAATTCACCTCCTGAGTCAATGCTTGGTAGAACCACCCCTGGCTGCAATTACAGGTATGAGTCGTTTGGGGTAAGTCTCTACCAGCTTTGTACCTCTGGATCCTGCAATTTCTTTAGGTGAAATAAGTGAAATAACTAGTCATAGTGAGTATAGTGATTGTTCTGGTTTTTGACCTGTTTATGTTAGAGAACATTATTATGTTAAGACCCTTTACCTGTATGAGAACTTGTTTTGGTATTACAAACGTTTTGCACCATAACCTGGATTTAAGCATGCCTTACCTCTGCCTGGCTATCAAATACATTGTAAATTTATTCTGATGCTTGGCAGTGAATATGATTAAGTGCGTATAGAGATTGTGGGTTTGGTCAAGTTCGTTCTTGGTGTCCTGGGTCTGATGTGTGCCAGGTCCAGGTCCAAGTCATGCGCTGTACCTGGCAGTATAAAAGTTTTCAACAGGTTGATGTGATACTGTTTTATGGTCTTTCTATGCTCTAGGCTAACTTACCTTATAGGTAACTGATCACACTTTTTCCGGGACCTTATTTTTACCCTGCTAGAATGTTAGAAATTTACAAAACTCACATGACTGTGTGGGTCAATTGTAGGACTTTTCCAGAGCTGGGGTTTTTAGTTTCCTCTAATGTCTTTAGTTGCCCCCCCCTTCTCTGTTGGTTTTATTGTATCTTGTGAGTTCTGTTTTCAGTTTGCCACACAAGATGCATAGTTAGCTTTCTATTTTATATTTCTAACCCCTTTCCGCCATAGCGTATTTATTTCTGTGTAATAATCTCCCTCAGATGCCCTCTCTAATTCTCTTGAATTAGTCCCCCCTGTCTGTTCCCTTGTAAAAATGTAGTTCTTTCTTTGTCCTTTCCACAACGTATTAATCATTTGATTCATGATTGTTTCTTTTTCTTATTTTGCCCTGCCCAGCAACATTTCATGTTCCTCAAGAAATTCATGATTATGCCCTAGTGAAATATAATACAGGGTTTCACTATACTTTTATTGGAAAAAGTTCTGTTCAGCAACACTGTCATCATAAAGCTGAAGATTATATTTTAAAAACCAGACCCCATTGAGAGATTTTAGTTTGTTTTTGTTAATTAATGGATTTTCTTAGTACATTAAAGAAAACTTTTAGAGACAGAATTATCTATAATTTAAAAGTACTACCAGTACTAAATTCACATTTTAGTCATTTAGTAGACACTCTTATCAAGAGTGATGCACAAAGGTGTTCTAGGTTTAGGGTTCAAATACAATACAAAACTGAGCTGTCTTGCTCCATTGACAATGACTGAGAGCAGATATAAGACTAATGCTGCAAAGAGAAAACATATAAATTCTTAACATATCAATTTTCAGGTTACTCTGCCTAGATATTTCATGCATAAAGAAAAGAGTAGGGGGCCTAGAACTGAACCCTGGGGGACTCCAGTAGTGAGATGGGGGAGGGGCGGAGATAGCATCTCTCCAGAAAACCTGATAAGAGCGAAAAAAGATACGATGCAAACCAGCTCAGCGCAGCGCCTGTGACTCCCATCTCAGACAGAGTAGAGACGAGTGTCTGGTGAATGACAGTGTCAAAATGCAACGGAGAGATCTAGAAGGACGAATTGCCCACCGCTCTTGCAGAGCATATTGATTCGCTTATAGAGAGGAGGGCCATTTCCGTTGAGTGTTGAGCTTTAAAGCCGAATTGATGGGGGTCCAGGAGATCATTCTGAGAGAGGAAGAGAGAGAGTTGGTTAGCAGTAGCACGTTCAAGGGTTTTGAATAGAAATGGAAGTAGGGAAGCCGGTCTGTAATTATTTAGTACAGTGGGGTCCAATGAAGGTTTCTTGAGTAGGGGTGACTCTGGCTTGTTTTAATGGAGTGGGGAAGCAGCCAGTGGACAGGGAAGAGTTAAGTGAGGCTGTGAGGTGCGGGATGATGTCAGGTGCAATAGTCTTGAGCAGTGGAGATGGGAGAGGGTCAAGTGGGAAGGGGGGGGGGGGGTCGGTGTTCCTGCTGGAGCTGTAAGAGCTCTTGGTCTGACAGCAGGGATAATTTAGAGAAACCTGTGTGATCAAGGATGGCAGTGGATGAAGTAGTGAGGGGGACATGTGGTCAGATGGGTGAAAGTGGAGTGGATGTCATCAACTTTCTGTTGAAAGTGGTCAGCAGTC
Organism: Hiodon tergisus; assembly: GCA_025775045.1. Taxonomy (NCBI): domain Eukaryota; kingdom Metazoa; phylum Chordata; class Actinopteri; order Hiodontiformes; family Hiodontidae; genus Hiodon; species Hiodon tergisus. Next base: position 30,540 of record JAOVYW010008553.1, read on the forward strand.
ATCTGCTGAGAGACAGGAGGGTTTTGGCTGGCTGGAGGGATAAGGAGGGAGGAGAAAAGTTTGCAGGGGTTATTAGCAGTAGACTGGATTCCGGTAGAATGTTACCTTTAGCAGTGGAGAAGTCAGACCAAAGAGACTTTTAGGAGGAATGGTCAGTAGGCCGTCTGGACTCCCTCCATTTGCAGCCCTTAGAGGAGATCAGGAGTTGTGTAGGGTGTATGAGAGCCAAGGTTTTGGTGGGAGTTTACTTGCTGGTCTAGGGGTGAGAGGACAAAGACGGTCAAGGGAAGAAGACTAATAACATAAGAGGTATAGCCGAGTCAACAGGGAGTTTGGAGAAAGCGGCGATAGGAGGGAGAGAGGAGGAAATTGCCGAGGATAAGTTTGAGGGAGACAGGGGGTAAAGATTGTGGTGGACAGTGGTAGGAGAGGTGGGAAGGTGAGAGGATGAGATGGATAGAGAAAAGGAGATGAAGTGGTGGTCAGAGAGATGGAGAGGTGTCACAATGAGAATGGTGGTGGAGCAGTGCCTGGAGAGGATTAGGTCCAGCTGCCGACCAGCCTTGTGTGTGGGTGGAGACTGGGAAAGGTTGAGGTCGAAGGAGTTGAGGAGAGAGATGACATCTGTGGCCACTCAAGGTGGATGTTGAAGTCACCCAGAAGTAGAAGGGGGACACTGTCATCAAGGATTGAGCTGAAGAGGAACTCCAGTTCTTCAAGAAATGAGCGTTGTGGTCCTGGGGGGCAGTAAATAACAATAATGTTAAGCCTGGTGGGAGCAGTACTACCATTAACTGTATTTCTCCCATATTTGAAAGTTGCCTTCTCACAACTGCTGTTTTCAGATTTCTCCACAGGTTGTCATCTGGATTCAGATCTGGACCTATTACTGGCCACTTCAGAACAGTCCATAATTTTGTTTTAATCCATTCCAGGTGGATTTAGTTTGGGGTCATTGTGCACACTTTCAAGGTAACCAGTGCCAGAGGCAGCAAAGCAACCCCATTACATAACTGAACCTCCTCCATGTTTGATTGTTCTTTTCTTTGAAGGCTTCATTTGGTTTTCTGTAAACAGCTTCACCAAAAATCTCTAATTTGGTCTCATCTGTCCACGGGACATGCTCACAAAATAATTTTGTCATGTTCAGGTTTGTTTTGGAAAACTCCAGTCAGGCTTTATATATCTCTCTCTCAGCAGCAGGGTCCTCCTGGGCCTTCTACTCCCTTTCATTCATTTAGCAACAAGTTGAAACTGTCGCACCAGTCTCAAGGTCAGCCTGAATCTGTGTGGTAGTTGATCAAGGTGCGTTCTCCATCATTGAAACAATCCATTGCTTGTCTCTTTGATCAGGTTTTCTCCTGTGGCTACGCCTAGGGAGGTTGCCTACAGTGTCATGAGGCTTAAACTATCTGATAACATTATGTATGGTGGAAACAATTCTCTGGTTTTCTTCATGCTGTTTTCATGCTCAATTATTTTCTCCATTCTCATTTCAGTACACGGTAACACAAAACAGGGTAATGACTCCTTTTATCTCTTCAAACTGGTTGAATTAATGATTTATTATTGCAGGCACCTACAACTCACCAAAGGTAAGTTCAATTCCAAAATAAAGGAGAATCACCTTCATGAAATCTAATTATTTCTTTAAAAGGTGCCAATAGTTTTAAAAAGCAGTTAAAATATTACCTTTTCATTAATCTATTTGTAATATAGTTCTGTGTTAGGAGTTACATGCCTTCAGAAATTCAGAGATTCAGAAAATTCCAGTCCTATTCTGATTATTAAAATCCCCTGCATTTGGGCACTGGGGATTGTGGAGGGGCAGTGGCCAGACTGTGATTAGGTTCTTATTATCTCACCAGAAACTAATTAAGTAAATAGTTTAACTGCGTAGCAAGAAGAGATTTGGCAAGGACTTAGTTAGTTGGAGATTAGGATCAGAGGTCAGGAAAAGTGACACTGCCAACCTTTTCCAGAATTGGTCTCTGATTGGAAGACAACCGAACTGGCATACAGGGTGAAGGGATGGAGAGACGCAGAACTGGGTCACCATGTCAAAAGCCCTGAGGGTTCAGCAGAAAATTACAGCAGTACAGAAAATGCAAAACAAGTTAAATGGAAGACATGCTGGTATCATTCCAGAATCTGGGTTTCATTGTGGTGGCGGATGGAGCTTGGTGTTTTTTTCTGTGAGTTGCCAACAGTTACCAATGACCAGCTCATGGTTCAGATGTGTGAAACAGAAGAGTGAGCCTATGTCTTCCAGAAAATGTTTTGTGACACTGACCAAATTTACACTCACAATGGACTAAAACAGTTTATTAAACAAAATAAAATACACAAGGTAGGTATGTTAGTCAATTCTATGTTTTAATAGAATATTTTTTGGCATTTGTTGATAAATATACAAATGTGCAATGTGGATAGTTCAGATTTATGTATAATACAGTGTCTTTCAGATTCTTGATATCTGTGGCATCAAAGGGGGTTATTGTTCTATAAGCTTCCCATTATACTTCCAGTGCCTGATTCCACTTAAAAGACGTTTTTGTTAATAATGATATACTTAATTGCATGTTTAATCTTTATTGTTTTTTTAGTTTCATGGGGCAGTGAATTAAAAATAAATTTTAAATAAAATCTGTGTGCATCACTGTCCCATTTTCCTTTGAATTGTGTTCATCTGCGTCATCAGCCCCCCTCTGGCTGGGAGGACGTGGCCTTTCATTGTGATGCAGGCAGGTTGTATAACTGTTTCTGAGGCTGTTTCAGTGTGCACTCTCCTCCCTCCTCTGCCAATAGTGGCAACCTACCAAAGCTCTTCCATTCGGCTTATTCCCCCACCCGCCCCGCCGGGGCTGAGCATCTGCATCACGCGCTCTGACGACAGCAGCTCTTGTTCTGTATCCCTCCTCTACATTTCCGTATTCCCAGCCCCAAGGTTGAAGCCTTCCTCTGCCTGTGCCTAATTTTTTTTTTTTCCGGTGTGCGTGTGTTGCGATGAGCTGTCAGCCTGGAGCACGCTTGCAATATTAGCAGGCACAGCCGAATCACGGGCACCCTCGCTGTTACACTGGGGCACATGGAGTTTTTAAGAAGCGGGATGACGACCACACACACAGGGATTTACGTTCGGTTTCTTTCCGTTGCGTAATTGTACCAGCAGGCGTGCACGCACATTGGATTAGTCGGACGTACGTTTCATTATTTTTATGATGATTTGTTTGGGTATTTTTAGGACAGACCATTTACATACTTAATTATTTCCTTTTCGTAGATGTAAGATGGTTTGGTGAAAGTTAATGGAGCAACTGGAGAAATTGCAGCTCCAAATGGACACATTTTTTCATCTTGTATTTGACTGAATAATTAATTACGCAGAACCGTTCAGTGTGCTTAGCATGCGAAGCCATCATGCTTGGTAAATAAATCGACCCTCTCTGCCTGAAACTGGTCAGTGAGGAAGTCATATAAATTTGACAGTACATGATGGAGAATGAGGATAGAAGCCATGCCACGCTCATAATACCTCCTTTTCAAGGCATGTGTCTTTTTGCCCACCAACAATGACTGGGCTGCATTACCATCTTGGGTTTTCACGTTTTAATCTGTTCACTCTTAACAACTGGCTTCTTAAGGACATGACTCCACGCTGGTTGGGCCATTGTATACCGCATTGTGTTGTGCTCTGCACCCATCATGTATTCAGCTTAACGTGTGGAGTACTATTTAAGACACTATACTGAGGGCGATGGAGTGGCCACAGTAGTCCCCTAAGGATTTTGTGTGTGTGTGTCTGCACATGTTAGTGCACGTGTTAGTGCACGTGCGCGTGTGTGGAGGGGGAGGGGGGGGGGGTGTTGTTGTTCTGAATTAATGGTAGAGGATGTTCTTTTGCTCCCTCATGACTTGAGTCATGTTGGATTTTCATGAGGCTTCCGGCCATTTGTGTGAATGTGTAATGAATCTCTGTGGGGGGAAGTGTCCTGCTCAGTGCAAAGGAAAGGGGGAAACGTGACTAAGAACAATCAGATCGCTAAGAAATGATGCTGTTGAACAAAATGCTATTTTAATAAATTTATTTTTAGTTATTGTACAGTGGTAAGCACGAGAGGAGAACCGAGATTATGGAGTGATTCCGCGTCCTACAGCAGTCTATTTTTACATTAGGACAACGACCTCATTTGTAGCTCTTGCTACCTGTATATTCGGTTCACATTTGTATGTAGGAGGTGAGTGATATCTACTGCAGCAGCTCTGTTTAAATTTCACTTGAATTTTTAAGTCAACCAACGCAGAGAAGTAAAAAATATATCTGATGCTATAGTGGCGGCTTTTACTTGAGGGGGTGTTGGTGTTAGTTTGGAGCTCTTTTGAGCTAAACCACAGAGTGATTAGAAGTTTGGTGAACCCTTTTTGTGTGAGAATCTGAATTGGATTGATAACTTTTTAGCACTCTTTTGGCTTTATCTTGTTCCTATTATATATTATATCTCTGATCTGATAATTAAAGGAAGAGCGCTTAAATACTCAGTATGGTGCTTTCCACCGATCCTGCACGTCATGACACACCCCACATCCAGGATTCAGTTACAATATTCATCAACGTTCAAATGTTTTTGAAATATTCCCCTGAAATGTTAACTTTTTTTTTTTTTTTTTAAAGAAGTGCAGGTTTGGGGCAGGGTTTGTCCTAGTACATATACATCCACCTAAACATGAGGCAGCATATTGGCTGCATATACTCATAATGAGCTCTTTGGAAAACTATCAAAGTGCCAAAAACTTGAAATCGTTTATTTCTCTCTGTTCCATCTTGTCTCAGGAACATTCTTCTGGTGATTTAGTCCACTGTGGACAGCTAGGTGATGCAGCGCTGGAATATTCAACTAAAATCCCCATGTTTCAAACCTTTCCACACCAAATTTTGCATATACATTTCTTGAGAAGGAATACTAAACACGTAAGGGGGTTTTCTCATCAAAACAAGGCAAGGTGTGAGAAGGAAAATTTGTGCAAATCTTCCAGTGACGGACACCTCTTAGTGGCTAAATACCCCGCCTCTGTAATTTTATGAGCCTATTAAAAAACAATTTTATGATCACTCTTACCTTCCCCTGACACTCTTTGTTTTGCAGTCTATTAACATGAATCTATTACCCGAATAGATGAGGAGAGGGGAGGTTGAGACCGTGACAGGGAATAGTCAGATACATGAAGCGTGAGTGTGTATCACATTTGAGGATATCTGTGGAAGAAATCAGTGCATATAGATTGATGTATTTATTTTTCCTTCTTATATAGTCATGTTTTACAATCATTAGTGACTTCATGCCTTAATTCTATAGGGTTTACGCAAAGTATTGTGAAGAGATGATATTGGGAGTTCATTCATCTCTGGTATAAATAGAATGTGATCCATAACACCAATAGTCATTCTGTAACCTAGTGATTATTCTATAATGTGTTTATACAAAAACAGACCTGAATGGCTGGTGTGTTCTGAAGGAACAGGGTGGATAGGTTCTTGAGGAGATTGTTGCTGGGCGGTCAGATGTGATTTAAGCAAGCAAGGCTGTTTCATGGGACCACATCCTCCTGTCTCTCAGGAGGGAGCAGCTGTCTGAGGGGCCTGGCTCATTTGTCATAAATCTTAGGTTTCAGTGTGTTTCAGCTGCTCTGTGATAATGGACACATATTCCAGAATAGGTTCTGTCACACCATTAAGTTGGTGATGTCATTGAACAGCCATTCTTTGAAGATCAGTCCAAGAGAATGCCATTTGAAGTCCATCAAGACATCCAGCGTTCCGTCAGTCAGTAAGATATAAGACGTTTCAGTTTTTCAATTCTCTTTTGTCTTTACAAATGAGGGAGATCCACATTTTCTATTTATGATATCGGAAAGCTCCATATCGCCTTTGGTCTTTTTTTTTTTTTAACCATTTGCAGGGGGGTGGTTTGAGATGCATGAAGTATTGGAGACCATTCAGGAATCTGAAACAATTCAGAAAAGGCCTTATAATCAAATGGCTTGGCACAGATGCCTAGAAAACTGGGTTCCAGAATTATATTTGGGGAAAATGGGAATTGTGGTCCAAAAACATTTAATATATTATGTTTATTTCTTTGGTGAATTAATTAATATATCAGGTATTAGTTAACTACAGCCACCAACAGTCCTTTGTTGGTAATTATATTTATAAGTAAGAGTTATACTACTCATTCCACTTACTGATTCAACAAAACAGCCCATTGTGAGAATCATTAACCTTGTTAATTTAGAGATCTTGAGCACACATCTTTGGAACCGTCTGTCTGTTACATTGTGTTAGTATCACAGGAATTCAGGAGGGTAGAACTTCCGTGTTGAAGTGACCGTGTTGAATCCCCTTGTCATTTTTACAGTTTAACAAAGTATTTCATTTGAAATGACTCAGGGAAATAACCCATTGCATAAATAAGTATTGTGCAAAATCAGCTCTCTAAAACACTTTGGATAAGGGCAGCTGCCTAGGAATACAGGTAACAATCATTTTATATACATATACATATAATTTGGGACATACTGATCAGGTGGTTATGTGGAAGTATATAATGCATGGAATATCTTCCTTGGATCGTAACTTGAATTACATCAACCAGAGTTCATCCACTGATTGATGCGACACTCATCAAACTCCTATCTCTTTGCCTTTCAGTGTATGTCTGACTCCAGCAGTGCCACTTTCCTGAGCTGTTCATACTCTAACTAAGGTCTGCTTAGACTGAGAAGATAGTCTAAGAGATAACTGTTCCACGCTTCATGCAAGAGACTGGCAAATAATTCATATTAAAATGAGCTGTTAAAAAGGCGTTTCCTTGTAAATGTTTGCACAATACCACTGATCTTCACACCCCTATGGCTAAGTTGCATGAGAGCTGATACATGCCTGCAGAATTGCCTCAGGCTCATGGTGACAACACGGTGCTCCTTGCAGTCTAATGCTACTCCAGTGATTCTGCCACTAGCAACTGCCACAGTGATCTTAACACTGTCCATTGCCAAAAGGTTACCGTGCCACCCTATCCTCATCTCTTCCCACCTTCAAACAATTTGTGAAGTTCCCAACCAGGAATAATAGACTTTGGACTGTATGCAAATGTCAAGGATACATACAGTTCCTCAGCACTCTCGTCACCTGGCAGATCTGACCAAAATCTAGTGCACCCCTCGCCCCTATACCTAGAAAAGGTCCAGCGGCTACCTGTGATGGCTACCTTGTTCTCAGGATGCCAATGACGCCCTACAGGACTGCTTTGGGACCACAGACCAGGATGTTTTCAGTGAGTTTTTTGGAGAGGACATCGAGAATCTCACTGACTGCATTATTGACTACATTAACTTCTTTCTGGACAACAATGTGCCCACTCGGAAAGTCTGCTGTTTTCTCAATATCAAGCCCTGGATTACCAGTGATCTGAAGGCTGAATGGGAAGAAGAGGGCCTTCAGGGAGGGTGATAGGGACATGGTGAAGAGAGTCCAGAAGGAGCTGAAAGTGAGGATTAGGGAGGGGAAGAGGGAATACAGGTCCAAAACGGAGAACCTGCTACAACAGGACAGGGTGAGAGACATGTGGACGGACCAGCTGAGGGTAGCAAGATCTTTAACAGGTTTGATAACCTCCAACTTGGCCCTCAAAACCCCCACACTGCCTCCCAGACTATCAAAGACCCATCAACGCCTTCCCCCACAACTATCAACTCTCTCACAACCCGATGCCCACCGCCTCTGTCATTCAACGCCACCCATGTGAAGAGAGAGCTGGAGAGGCTTCACAGGAGTAAGGCCTCTGGCCATCAGCCCAAGGGTGCTGAGGAGCTGCACCGCCCAGCTGTGTGGAGTACTTCAGCTCTTTTTGAATCTGAGCCTGAGCCTCGAGAGGGTCCCTGTGATGTGGAAGACCTCCTGCCTGGTCCCAGTGCCCAAGAAGGGGCACCCCACTGCCCTTAATGACCATAGGCTGGTTGCACTTCATGAAGACCCTGGAGAGGCTAGTCCTCTCACCCCTCAGGCCCCTGGTCAGCACGTTTGTGGAACCCCTGCAATTTGCCTATAAGCCACTCATTGGAGTATACGATGCTGTTATCTACCTGCTCCAGAGGGCTTGGATGTAGCTGGGAGTACTGGGAGAGTGTTTTTTGACTTCTCCAGTTCCTTCAAAACCATACAGCCTCGACTACTGAGAGAGAAGATGAGACAAATGCAGGTGAAGGCCCCCTTGTTCTCCTGAGTTGTTGACCTGACTGGCAGGCCACAATGTGTGTGGCTAAAGAGCTGTGTGTCAGACCAGGTGGTGAGTAGCTGAGGGACTCCTCAAGGAACAGTACTGCTATTGTGGGGTGTATCCATCCTTGGTCAGGAGGGGGAGTATAGGGGCCTGGTGGGATGGTGCGAGAGGAACAACCTGCAGCTCAACATCACCAAGACAAAGGAGATCTTTGCGGATTTCTGGAGGACTAGGGACCCCATCAACTCCTGTCCCCCAAGTTCCTGGGAGTCCACTTGGACAAAAAACTATAGTGGGCTGTAAACACTATATCCCTGTATTAAAAAGGGACAGAGCAGGCTTTACTTCCTGAGGTGGCTCTGGCCTTTTGTTGTGTGCAGCTCACTACTGCACACTTTCTACCAGTCTGTTGTCACCAGTCCTCTCTTCTACGCTGTGGTATGCTGGGGCGCCAGCATCAGGGTGGGTGATCCAAACCGGATCAACACACTGATCAGGAAGGCCAGCTCTGTGCTGGGGACAAACCTTGTGGAGGAGGTGGCACAAGCAAGGGTAATATCCAAAACTGCAAGCCATTATGGACAATGCCCCCCACTCCCTCCATGAAATAGTTGTGGAAAAGCAGAGCACCATTAGCATTAGACTCATCACCCCACGGTGTCAAAAGGAGTGCTATCGGTTCTTTTCCTGCCATCAGCCATCAGACTTTATAATGTCTCACTGTGAGCCAGAACACTGGCAGCAACACTTAAACACTTATCTGAAACGGTACTACCTGCACTGCACTGTACCTCCACTTAGGGACATTGCACTTTATTTTTGTACATAACCTGTGTATGACCCATTGTATTACCCTGTGAACAACCCTTCAAATGGACCCTGTGTATTTCTTTGTGTTTAACCTTACCTTGTGTCCTATCCGTTTTTTATTTATTTATATGTTTTTATGTTATTTACTGCTGCAACGCCTCAATCTATCTATCTATCTATCTATTTGCAACATTGGGTAGGGAATCTGTGTCCTGCCCCTGACATTCCGACCCAGTAAGCTGATTGCTAGTTGGAGATCATTTGAGCCGTTCTAGAAGAGTGTGAGTGTGACTTTTGAGATATTGTGACCCTTTTTGGCACAGCACAACTCTTTAAAGAATGCTCACCATGTTTTTGAGCAGCAGCTGGATGACCAGAGGATCCAGCTGAAGGATCCAGCTGAAAGGAACCTATGCATGAAATCCAAGAACAGGCTCTAGAAATTGCAAAAGTAACTTTTCAAGACTTGCAAGCAAATGGTGAAACGATTGGTCTTTTGTTGGAAGCAGGGTGGTTCACAGCGTCATTGCCTGTTCTCTGCCCAGAGGAATTGACCACGAGGAGACACAATCTCAACTGCAAGAAAACAATTGTGCACTAGTGGAAAAAAAGCTGTTCCCTGAGCCAGTTGAGAAACCACATGATTTTCTTTAATCCTGGTGGTGGGATGACGATGAGAGTCAGTGAGCCAGTGAAGATCTGCCCATTAAGGATTAGCAGCACAGAAATGATGAGGCTGCTGTCATGAAGGGAAAAGTGGCAGTGACGCTGCCCCAACATCATGAACCTATAAATGGTGAAGAGGCCAATATAAGGGAGAAGACTCAATCATCAGTGAAAAGGGAATGTCTGTTCAGGAATGTCCCATCCTTAAAATGTGTGTCAAGTCTGTTCCCCACAGCCTAGAAGAGGAGTTGACCAAGGAGGATACCACAGAAGCCTTCCCTATGCAACGTGTGGTGCTAGTGAGGGATGAACTAGACCCAAGGTGTCGGCTAGGAAGTGACCAGCATAGAAAAGATCTTCTAGACTGGTCTCTGGCGTGGTGAGAATAAGTCTTAATGTGAAAACTAACAGAGAGCTAGATGAGTGTAAGATGAAGAGGATGACGCAGGGCAACACAGGAGAGCCATTGACTGGGCCATCTGACTGGAGTTGGCAAGGTCAAAAGCCTGCCTCAAAGCCTGCCGACCGGGTGAGTCCCACAAGGGTGTGTCCCTCACCTTTAAGATTGGCTAGCTTGACTTGAGCTTAAAGCTCATTGCCAGCAGTAATTGGTACAGCTAAAGGAAATGGATCAATCAGCCACAGCATAAAAGGTTTGCAGGATTGTTTAGTCAGGATCTGTACCTGAGGGGAAAGTGTTTGGTGGTGGTTTGGAGCTCATTAGAGCCAAACTTGAGGAGTTTGATTTGTGAATTGACCATTTTTTGTGTTAGAACCAGTTTTAGCAACTGACCTTGTTTTGACCCTGTCTTTGGATTGTTCTTTTTTGTACCTCTAACCAATTATATTAAAAGAAAGTATTTTCTTTTAAAAACTCCCATTGGTGGTTTCTGCAATCCAAGTAACAAAACACCCCACCCCCTAGAGGTTGTCACTATATATATATATATATATATATATATATATATATATATATATGTGTATGAAAAACC
>JAOVYW010008556.1:0-10096 GCA_025775045.1 Hiodon tergisus
AGGCATCGTTAGCATCAGTTAACACACTAACAGCAACTTTCAGCTGTGGCAACAGGACTGTTGGATGTTTCGTTTTTTTACGTGCCTGTTGAGACTTGGTGGAGCTTTTGAGTTTTTTAAATTTTTATATAATTAAAGTTTAAATGTAAATTTATGAATATCCTATCGAATTCCGTCAATTACAACATCGGTCAAGGGTTACGTCATACTTAATTGGTTCACGGTTTACGATTCAGGCTATTGCATTGGAATTATATGTTTTTGATCAACATGTTTATAACAGTAGCCAAAATTTTGTACAACCAGTGTCACGAGTAGTACGTGACGGCAGTTAATCACTTAATAGGATTTATCACTTTTTGCTTCATTATATTATTTTGTGTATTTCACTTTTGTGTTTATTTTATTTTATTTCTTATGCATGGTTGATTACTCTTTTGTTTTGATGATGGTTTGTTTCTTTATTAATTTATTAGGTTTGAGTTTATTGATTAATTGCGCATTCCCACATGGCTTTTCCCAGCTCGTCTAAATCAACCGTTTACACCTGTCCCCCTAACCCATTGTATCGGCTATAAGTGAGGAGACTGCTGGTGGCATGCGTCCCACAAGTTGCTCACTAACTAGACAAGCGCTTATATCGCAGCATGGGTGAACAAAACTTCTAGGTCTAAACTGTTGGGGTTTATTAACAGTCAATATTGAGTGGGATAGAGGTTCCCTGTCTGCTCAACACTGCTTCTATGGTGTCAGGTGTAATTCGGAATTCCTATCAATGGCTGCAGTGCTGTGAAATTTCATCAGCATAAACTTCTACACCACAGAAACCACAATATTGCCACAGGTTACAGGATTACAAAGTTTTGGAAGCGTCGGTTGTGCGTCTGTTCAACGTATTGAGCACTCTCATAATGTGTAGATGCTTTTCCCTGACATAACGTTTTTCTTCTGTTCGTGTCACTGCAATCGTGAGGACAGCAGTTTTAATTTAAATTAACTGTTACAGAGCCTTTGCTTGCAGCTCTAAATTGAGCTCATTCAATCGAACAGTTACGTCAGTCAAAAACGCAAAATCTAACAGATTCATATCTTTAAACACCATTCTAATGAATATGAACTGAGATTTGTTGATCACATCTTACGACTCGACAAATTAGAGTAAAAAAGAATATAAACTATTTTCCGTTCTTTTTTAAGACACACCCCAAATTGCAATGCAAAACTTTATCTGGATAGCTGAATATCCTTACTAATGGAAATAATTTCTGATTGAAATGACATTCATTCTACTTGCCTCTGAAAAGCCTCTTTTACCATTTCTCTGCTTCACTTGTGTGTGACCCAGCTGGAATGATGCAAGCATGACTGTCTTTCATTTTGAGCTAGGCCTTGCAATGATCGATTGCTGGGTCACTTGTTGACACTTTTCTCTTTTGTAGTTCTCTTTTAGCTGGAAAGTTGCTTCCACATTTCTTTCTGATTTTGATACCTCTCGATTATATATCTTAGCAAGAGCCATGCTTAAATGGCAGATCAGGCACACACATTTTGAATTTGTTGTGGGGCTCCCACTCATTGTGAAAGTGATAGGCTTTCGGTTTCTTGTTGCTTGGTACAGCATTTCATATAAAAAATGTAACCGCAATTTTATAGAAAACTATTCAGTTACTGGTCTCTCTCTTTGCAATGAAAGGTACAAACTGCAGACAGTTGCTATGGTAGTGACAGTATGGGGGAGGGCAAGAAGCAAACCTTAGAGTAAGCAAAGCATACAGTGCTTCACAAGGCTGCAAAGACAGACGACATACCACCTGACCTCCGATCTACTGATAACCAAGCCAATTTACCCACTCGTGCAGAATGTGCCTTTTCATTTCTAAATTGAAGTGCTTACTCCTGATTACATCTCAACTATTTCGGATTATCAAAGCAGAAACATGGTAAATGGCCATCTTATAACAAATGCACAATCCACTTTGCCTCTACTCGAGGCTCCACTCTAGGAGACATGCAATCCCAGACAGAAGTTCAGTATTAGTGGCACAAACTAATGACATAAACTTCCCTATTAAAATAAACCTGATATGTATAATATTTTTAGTAAAAGAATACAAGAGACCAGAACAGATGTAAGATGTGGTTTATTCTTCACTGCTGGGGAAGGACCACTCTATAAAGATACACAGCGACAAGGGTAGCTGTCGTAATAGCATTATCGACTACACTTCTCTCCCTTAGCTTTAAACTTCCCAAAAGAAAACAGTGCTTTCTCAATATGCAAAATCCGAACAATGCATTGCAAATGACCATTCATAAACTATTGGGTTGACCGATTAGAGCCCAGAACAAATCCAGGGGATTATTCTGCCCCTTGCTCTGAATCGTCTAACTGGCGCTGAGTGCTTCATGAGCCTTCTTCTGCTCTGATGCTCAATCACAAAATTTGACATGTCTGGCTTCAGCAATGTCAGGGGTGTGCAGGGTTGGCATTTCAGAAACAGTTCAGCCGGGGAATGTGCAGTTACTTCGTGGGATGTTTTACAGTAACTGAACAAGAAGTGGGCAAGCCTCTGATGAGGTGGCAAGACTGAACTTCCTGTCTATTCCCGACCTTGGTAAAGGTTTGCTCAGCTCTTCAGCTGCTCAACTTGCAGCTGGGTGATAACCACCAGTTGGTGGTGCATAATCAACATGAATATATCCCCATGGCAGAGCAGCCCAGGACGACAGATGTAGAAGCACAGTAGCAGGCGTAATGCACTTCACAGGGTGAGCAGTGGCTTATGAACAGTCTTGCATTTCCAAAGTGGGTGCTGAGTATGTCATTAAAGAAACACCCAACATTAGCAATGCCATGTAAGATCTGAGCCGTTGTTTTATGAAAGTAGGCCAGATGATGGTATCTAAATAGCACCTTGTGGGTTTTGGTAGTCAGTTACTGCTTTAAGTAAGAATAACCAAAGTAAGCAATTTTTCCTGGTAGAATACAGTGATTTACGGTGACCATGCAGTCTTCGTACGTCCATTCCTTCCCCTCATGCTTGACTGGTACCTGTATCTACCATAACAGAGGAATAACGTTGTGTATGATGGGAGGCAGATTATTATCTCTTCCCCAAGGTAACTAAGCCTAAACATGTTAGACATAAGCTATTGTGTCTTTTGCTGTCTTGGAAGTGGGCCAGTGGGTCTAAGACTAACTATTTAAACCTTTGTCTCCGTATTGCTAACTAAATGCATCAAATCAAGAATGTAGTCTACCACTGTTTCCCCTTGACTCAAATGGTATCTATAAAATATGATGTACCAAAGTGTGTCAGTTAGGGTTCTGGTGTCTTGGAGCATTTTAGATAGTTACTGGGGTGAATTATTATTATTTTATTTCCAGTAACTTTATTTTTATTATTGCAATTTGACCCCTGAACTACGGCACTTTTGTACGTCGCTCTGGATAAGAGCATCTGCTAAATGTAAAATGTAAATAGTTTACAATAATTACCTAAATGTCCCACCACTCCTTTATTTCGCCGTTCCTGACAAACAGCCTTAAAATCAAAACAAAAGTTCTTCCCTGGTCCTTCCCTAGATCGCTGAATTATGCCCACAACAGTACAATAAAACAAATGCAACTGGATCCTCAGGTTATCGCGCGCGCCACCGCATCTTCCTGGTTTCCTTTTCCCTTTCACTCGTCCTGTCGCTCTCGTTCTGCTCTCGTCTACATACTGGGATAATCAGGTCGTTAATTAAGGGCAGCAGGTGCCGACGCGTGTGCCCTTGCTGCCTTCACGCATTCCAAACACCAACAAGTTCGCAGCGACGTTCTGTGCCCCCAGTCGATAAACCATCCCGTAGTCAAGTGGCTGGAGGGCCAGGTACCAGCAAGATTCAGGAGATGGTGTTCTTCATCGTATGAAGCCAGCGCAGGGCTGCATGGTCCCCAGCCTAGGTAATACCCTGCCAGACAGAGGAAAGACATCACCTGTTTTTACATACAACTTAGCAAAGTGGGGGGAATATCTGCAAACTCCCGCACCAACCTCGTTGGGATCCAGAACCAGGTGGACCGGGTCCATGGTTCTCCACTTTTTTGGACCGCACCATCTCATTATCAACATTCCCTATTCACCGTGCGACCTCGAAGGATCCTTGCCAGTCCAACAATAATTTGGGTTCGGAGGTGGAAAGCAGTATGAGGACTTATGTGCCGGGACCGGCTCTAGGAGTGGTCAAAAGAAGGAGGGTTATAAATAATCAGATCGGAGGGGGCTAAGAGGCAGGAGTCCCCTCACAGGATTGCCAAATTAAACCCACAACAGTACAACAAAACAAATGCAACTGGGTCCTCGGGTTCTCGCGTGCCTGCCACATCTTCCTGTTCTTTTTTCCTTTCTCTTGATCTGCCATTCTCATTCCGCTTTTATCTCCTACTACTGCCTACCGTCCACCTACTGGGAAAACCATACCACTCAGACTAGCCCAGACGGAAATGGCTAAATAATCTGATAATCAGTAAAATTCTTGATTTCTGTTTATGACCTGCTCTTGGGGCTAGCACACCGAGATTATTTCACGTCTTTAAAATAAAAAGATACCTAGGAGGAAACACAGAAATATAAATACAGTAATGAGATAAATCCTCTACGTATTCCACCAGAACGAAGACTTATTTGCTCTCTGCTGGTAAATAGCACCATCTTGTGGTCAACGTTGTCCTGAGGAATGATCAATAAACAAATTAAAACAACTGTTTAGTTTTATTATGTGCTTTTCAGCAAAGTTCGTTTCAAAGTTATTAAAGTGCATATTGGCCGAGCAATTGGAGTCAGTTTAAGCTGCAGTGTTTTCTGTAGCTGCATCGGATATGTGACTTGACTCCTGTTTTATTAGAGAGTAGTTTTTATTTTCCTTTTCATACTTTGTGCGACCCAGTTTGAAAACCCCGGATCTATAACGATCCTGCTGTGCAAATTCATCATTACCGTCCAGGAAGGTACTATGTAACATTCATAACATAACCAAACAAAAGAATGTGCATCATCACAATCATTGAGAATGACAGAAACAATACAGCTTTTATGTTACCTACCTCACTTCGTCAGATCAGTGATGGCCAAAAGGAAATTAAGTCTATAAGTGTCTTTCTGCAATGAGCTAAATCTGTTGCAAAATATAAAAAATAAATATTCATGTTTGAATACATTTCAATGTCGGGTTTTTAGGTTTTATTTTAGTATTGGAAATGTTGGTGTAAAAAAGGTATGTATTGGGTGTGAAAACTAATAATTGAGGCTCAATCAGGTTGATAGGTAAGACAAAGCACACAAGGCAAACCAGGCTCACCCGTCTTGAGAATTGAACTAAAGTAGTTTGAGTATGTGAAAGAAATATATTTCAGGGTACTGAATCTTGGTCCACAGGTTGATGCACCAAATTAGAATTTGATTCACACCTGGAATCCCCAGGTAAGATCCATACCAATCCAATGAAGGATTTCACTCAACACAACAAAGGTGAAGTGAACTGAAAACAGACAGACCGAGTACCCCTCGGTACAGTACTAAATGGTAAAGTGTACATGGTTGTTAAAGACAAAAAGTGTTAAGTGCCAAAATGACATCAATTGTTAAGTTTGTTGTAGGAAGATTTGAGGTGTTCTGTGATCAGCTCTGGTCCTTTTTCATAGGTGTGTAGTTTTTTTTTTTGTTCTTTACACACCAAACCCATGTCATTATACCCATTCTTATAAAAGACCATAAAAAGTCTTCACAAACTAGTCCTCTTGTACTTCAGGTTTTTTTTTGCCTTGAATGAACAGCTGAGATACTTAAAGAATGACTGTACTGAAGTCTTTTAAAAAAAGGCAAGTTGGCCCAAAGACCAGCACACACTGATATTGAAGGACTGGCATCCAAAACCCCAGCATCAAAAAAAAAAAAAAGTAGCCAAGTAACAGCAAACACTAGTGATGAAATAATCTAAAATTAAGTGCAAGTGACTAGGTATTGAAACCCAGTCACTGTTAACATGTTTGTATTTATGGTTGATACGCATGTCCTTCACAAGTCTTGTTTCCCAGCAGTCAGTAACAAGACCAACAAAGCCACGCTGATATTTACTCCCAAAGAGTGTAAACTAAATATTAATCCAGAAACAGTTAACCAGAGAAGGAACAGAACTTTAAAGTGAAAACTTTATTAACAGACGGTCACCATCACAAGTTTAGCGCTTTCCACCAACACGTGGCGCATTGACCTTCATGGGCTTGGCGATCTTCTGTTTAGGTGCAGCCTTCGTAGGTGCCTGCAGGAGAAGATGCACAGAATTACTCCCTGATACTCATTCCCGTGAGCAGGGCAAAGAGTGAAAGCTTAAAAAGATTAACAATTCAATGCCCACAGCTTTCAACACTGCATCAAAGTGGAACAAGCCAAAGAGGTCTAAATTTCAAATGCATCAATGCAAGTAAACACCAACAAGACTTTCTAGAGTTCTGACTACCTTGGCACTTGGTGCAGAGGGCTTCTTCGTTGCTTGCTTGGCTTTCTTGGCCTCCTTAGCAGCTCTGATGGTAAGAGAAAAAGACTCAAACCAGTGACAGTAACGGATAGCAAGTTTCATAAAAACATGGAATTCAAAATGGTCACTTGGAAACAGCAAAATACGGTCTTTTGCTGCCAAAAAAGTAATTATCAACATGGCCCATTATCGTGTTGATTCCTCACCGGATAGCCTGCTCCCGTTGAGCCTTACGAACTTCGGGTTTCTGGTTCCTCTTGGCCAAGATCTCGGCCAGGGAGGCACCAGTGATGGCCCTCTGGAACTTTACCGCACGGCGAGCTCGCTTCTTGGTCACTTCTTCCTATAGAGAGCAGGCGTAAAGGAAATCATGGACAATCTTCACCTAAACAAAACATGCATTTTATACTGACATTTAACCCAAAGCTGTATGGATACATAGTTTCCATTCAAATATATGAAAAAGGAACAAAACTAAAATATTGCAGCATAACATGGTAGGTGAGAATCCATTATCAATTTAAAAGGAAACCTGATAAATTTAGATAAATTTATTTACATGTAAATAAATAGGAGGGGGAAAATGAGCAGTCAACATATGTAGGAGTCCCTATGACCCCGGGTAAAGCTCAATCCAACATGGTTACTGTAGTTTTACGACCAACATCAGGTGTCATGAACTTACAGACTGGCCCTTCTTGTGCTTGCGCCTGTACAGCACGGTCCAGTTGATCTGTCTGGGGTTCCTCTTGGCCAGGAAAGCAGACTCACACTTGGCATTGAGGAACTGGAAGACCTGTGTTGACAAAAGATGCTGTGAGAAGACTTCCAGTGCCTGACCCACCTCTCACAGTGTATAGCACTTTACAAGAACTTGGGGACCTTAGTAAACAGCAGAGTTCAGCTGCAGATGTCACAACGTCTTTAAGCTTAACATTAGGCAGACAAGAGTTAAGGTTTAAAACATTGTAGGTCTTTAAATTTAAACAGAGCACGCATGTACGGCCTCAGTCATATACGGTTACCGAGACCTTACAGCACTGGATTCAGTTATGTATACGGACATGGCAGTTGTCACAGAAACGCGACGTCTTTGCTAGCAACAGCTGCCCAGAGGTATTTTATTAGCCCCACCAAACTTCACTACATTAGCTGGTTATAGAACCCTGAGTTACCACATTCGATGATGTGGCATAACTATATGGCACCAATACGGAATTTAGATATGCTAAAATTACCACATTTGTGAACGAAACATTCCGGGGCTATGACAGTGGTAATACAAATACAAAGGGTTATAGCAAGACTAGCAACAAGCAGGCAACTCCTTTTACAGTTTTCTCACTAAACTTCTAAATTTGTATGTACATAAGCCGTAGTGACCGGACTGATAACTTTCATTACCTTTCCGTCTATCCTGGCATATCTCCGGCCATGACCGGGATATATCTTATACCCACTAAAACTGCAAAGCTCGACCCTGCAACAAAAAAATACAACATGATTATTGACTCGTAACGTAATTAAAAGTTGTATGAAACACAGATATTAATTTATTTAAAAGAAAAAGTCACGGATGACTATAGATCTCGATAAAAATCACTCACTTCATGGCGGCTGCTAAAATGGGGAAGAGAGAGAGAGAGAGGATTATGGGTAGAACATATGTAGAGTGAATTAATAAACGCAACTTTTAAAGACACGATAATATTTAAGGGTTACTGAATAGAATGTATTGTTTTATAATTTCAGTTATACAAAAATTATTTTCAAATATTTTAATGAAACAGGTATAAATGTATAAATCATGAACTATTTAATGAGATGGGCTATTGGTTGCCTGGTATTGACAAGCGGGAAGTATGGCGGCGATGGAGAATAGAATCAAAATACTGATCCGCTAATGGCACATATCTAAGATACAGTTTTTCAATTTTTAGTTGACCGTGGAAACTAAATACGGTGGTACTTCTCGAGCTTTTGTTCGAATGCACCAGCTGGGCGATATATATCTATATCGTTAACGTTACTGTCGGGCTATTCGCGTTATTCAATTTACTTGTGTTTGTAGAAATATCATTAACAGTATGTCATAAACTACAGAAGCAATAGGGAAGTTATATTTGCAGCTGATTAGATGCATCGAATTGCTAATACATGGGGTGTGCGTTTTTACTAGGCAAGAGTGTTTGTTCGAAATACGAGCTGAAGTTTTTGAATGTTAAAAATATATTTATTTCAAATTTTTTTCTTAAAAGCAAGCGTAATGTACTAACGAATGGTGTTTTTTTCTATCTCGCTACCACAAAGAATGCATAGCAGGAAGTGTTTTATTGGAATTTATAAGCAAATGACGCTGAGGCAATTTGTCTGTAGCAGCGGGTAGTGGAATAAAAGCAACTGATTCTAAATTTGTTCAGCGTAACTCGAAAAAGAAACAAAGAAATACATTTGGATAAAAATGGGAATATCGAGTCTGACGTTGGACTCCAGTGGTGAGTCGCTACCGATGTGCACACGCTTTTGTCTAATTTCTTTGTCGTCTGGACATTCATAATCAGTTTCTGTTCGGCTTAATCACCAAGTCAATCGATTTGGCAACTCCCTTATAGCCCCTTCCAAATTTGTAATAACGTATGAATTAAAGCCTGACACCCCCGATATAGTATAGAACTGTATATAGCTAAAACAGGTATACACGATATAGGTATACGTTAAAACGTGACTTATTTTGATATCGTTAAGTAATACACATTACAAATTTATACTGCTAGAATACGTAATGACGTCCATTCATTAATGTTCATTAATTTCCTTGCCTTTGATTGAAAACAGTTTGGTCATGTGCTCAGTTGTGGTTTTAAACTCTAAGCAATGGTTTTCAGTCACAAATGTGAGTTTTTGTGTGCACTCCCCGGTGAGTATTTTGTGGTCTTTTGCCAGGCCCCATAGTGGACCTCTCCAGCAAGGGCCTACAGAAGTTGGAGCAGGAGGTCCCTTGTGATGAGGACACCCACACACTCATTCTGGACCAGAACCACATCATAAAACTGGAACACCTAGAAAAGAGCTGCAAGCTTCAGCAGGTACTGTTTGCCTTGATGGCCTGTCGAGGTTTTCAGGGTGCATTACAACCAGCTGAAAACTTAACTTTTTGCACGAATTCTGAAGCTCGGCCTGTGGTTCTATCACAGCTGTCAGTTGCCAGTAACCGCCTGGTACGCATGATGGGAGTGTCACGGCTCACAAACCTGAGGGTGTTGAATCTGCCCGACAACAGCATTGGCTACATTGAGGGGCTAAAGGATCTAGCACACCTGGAGTGGCTCAACCTGGCTGGAAACAACATCAAGGTAATGCGTTTCCTGGGGATTATAATAAGCTGAATGCAGAAGAAACAGTTGGTCCATATTTTCTGTATGTAATGCACACATGTAAAGCAGCTGAACCTGACTGGATGCGTTAGAATAGAGTGCCTGTGCCTGTGCCTGTGCCTGTGACGGATAGGAAAGGAGTATGGGAGTTCACATGGCTTGGTATGGAGTAAACCAATGGCTGACCAGGAGTAGCAAATTAT
>JAOVYW010008558.1:0-10096 GCA_025775045.1 Hiodon tergisus
CTCTCTGAGAGAGAGAGAGAGAGAGAGAGAGAGAGTAAACATGGGAAAGAAAGAGAGAGTGAGAGAGAGAGTGAGAGAGAGAGAGAGAGAGAGAGAGAGAGAGAGGAAACATGGGAAAGAAAGAGAGAGTGAGAGAGAGAGAGAGAGTGAGAGAGAGAGTGAGAGAGAGAGAGGAAACATGGGAAAGAGGAAACATGGGAAAGAGGAAACATGGGAAAGAGGGCTTTATTCCCATGGTAAGGCTGTGTAAATCAGTCCCATCTGTATCCAACATGCTGTATTAAAACAGTATTATACCTCCCTGCTCTCTGCTTTTCCATTTTTTGAGGGAAACCGGGGGAGCGTTTCCAGCCCAGGAAGTTGTTTGCTGTGTAGCCAAGTTTTTATCTGTGCCCTCACCCGTACCACCGACATTTAAAAGAACAGCGTTTTATGCAATGGGCATTTGTAGAATGGCGTGAGCCTGCACAAGGAGTGTACTGATTTACCTAGAGTTACCCAGCGGTTATTTGCATGGGGGTTGGGGGTGATATTTTGCGGGGCAGGTGGAGAGATGCCTTGCAGGGCCAAACATAGACAAAGGCACTGGATCCCATAACAGCTTTGCATGGATTAAAGTGAGGTCTAATGGAAACTTTGTCAGGGCCATTTACATCCCATCGTTTAGATAACCTCAACACACTCAACACACAGGTAGTCCATCCATTGCAGTAATCTCCCAGGCCACAGTATGATCATTTTCCTGTTCAGGCAATAATGGCTCACAGGGTAAGATAATCACAACGTTTCGAGTCTGTGGTGTTCCATTTTGTTTTCCTTCTATACCACTGGTGCACTAGGGCCCTGATAGGGAGCCGGAAGGAGTGACTGACATGTGCGGCGGAAAGGGATCCAGGGACAGGGCGCTTAATTAGCATTGGACACCCTAGCAATATCAAGCAGCGCATTTATCCAGTCATAGGGAAAATCTCTCTCTAAGGTCACGCACTGGGAGCGGCTCGGCACGTTGAGTGGCAGGGCTCGCCAGCCTCAGAGGGCAGCGTTAATAAAAACTATTTTTCCAAAAGCTCCCCATGGGAGGGAGCATATTACTGTTTGTTGTCTTCATGGTGCACTCCCCGTCTCATCTGTTCCTGATCGTCTCCCTTCGCAAACCCCCTGGTTGGATTAGGCCTTGTAATTCCTCTGGTTATCTGCCCAAAACACGTAATTAAACCTGCAAGAAAAACAAGTCCTGATATGGACTTGATTACATAAATGACGGAAAAACAACAGATTGTTTTACTCCGGCAGCAATGAAAATGGATGCAGTGCTTGCAGGTGTCATGCAATCCTAAATTGTGACTCCACCCAGCTAACACACAGGATGCTAATTGCTGCAGAACCAAAGACAACTTGTTAAAATGTCACGTGTCAGCTATACAAAGAACAAAATGGCCAGCATTTAGGGAATCAAATCGTGGAGTGACATTTGACAGGCTAACCAATGGCATTCAAGTGTGTCGTACAAATCTGGGGTGTAATACAAATTTTGGAGGGAAAAACTTTCCTCCAAAACTTGGCCAGTTTCCACCCTCTAACAAAGTAGGTCAATGTTGAGCGGAGCTTGTTGAGTGGCTCTTGAACTGAAAACACGAGTGGAAAAACAAATGCAGACCAATATTAAGAAGAAACATCAAATCTGGAAATGCAGAAAAATGTTAAACCAACGTTGTTGTTTAGACCTGGTTCCCAATCTGTTATGTATGGAGGAATCAGCTCGCTAGCCAAGGAATAGTTGCATTTGGGCAAAGAATTTGAGAAGAAAGCCCCCTTCAGCCTACATACGGGTCGCCACCGCGCTCAGAAACTGTGAGCCTGTGTAATCCATACAAGACATAAGCTGGGGATGTAATTGAAGCAGCTCGACAGGAGCGAAAACACGAGATTGAAGATTGAAAGGGATGGTGGATGGTAGCAGATGGTTCATTTCCCACGGTTTTACACGGCGATGGGCTCGTTGAGCCTCCCTGGGTCATTTGCTCTCTCCACAGCGCTGGCAAACCCCATTTCGCTGGCAGTCCCCGAGAAAATGGCAGTCTCTGCCTTCTCGTTCTTTTTAAAGGCTTGCCATTCTTCGCTTTCTCAAAGCCAAAGCAGTCCCCAGGGACCGAGCTTGTTTCCCCAGAAGATTCCAGAACACTTCCAGTGTGTGTCCATGTGACACGAGGAGGGAAGGCGAGGAAAAGACGGAGACACGCAGTCAGAGACTGCTTTTGATTTTTTTTCCCAGCTTGTTAATGCATCCTAAAGGAGAAACCCATTCCTGACCCAACGGGTGGACGGGCAAACTGTGAGCAATGGTGACAAAACTGTCCCTCCCCCTTCGACACCCCGCCCCCTGCACACAGGGGGATATCCTCCAACGGGGTTGTCAATGCGTCCGCATGCCAGCGCTTAGCTGGGGTTCCAAGATCTGCTTGCGCTGCTCTGCCAATTGCTCTGGCTGTTGAGGCAGTGCCTTGGCACGGACAGCACTGAGAAGCTGGCACACCGTAGCATGGCAGAGGAATAGGCTGCCTGAACTTTTCTCCCCGATGACGGCAAAATAGGGGGAAAAAATCCCCTCAGGGACCGAATAGATCCACTTTCGAGGATACCAAGCAATCAACTCAGTGGAGGCAGTGGAAGGTTTTATAGTATAAACCAGTAGGTGCACAAAAGAGTGGCATAAACCCTAATGTATGCAGAGAGACAGAAAGCAGGTACAACAGACCGATACCCAAAGCACAATGACCCTATATGTCGATATGCCTGTTAAAATGACCCAAACATCATCTTATTTTATTATTATCGCTGCAGTTGCCGTCATTGTAACATCAAGTCATATTCGTAAGGAATTGATCAACGTACTCCAGGAAATGACAATCCATCATTCCGGCAGACAGGGTAAGTTCAGGCTCTGGCTGACAGGGCCCGCCATGCATCTCCCCCGCCCTCTCTGTGCCTGGGGAGCGATTGTCATCAGGGCAAAGCAGGGTTTTAATTGATCTCGGTCACAGTTTAATGTGAGCGTGGATTAGTGCTTATCGGAGCGGGAGAAGGGTTTACTGAGGAGATCTCCCTCTGATGCTAAACCGCTGCACTCCTTGAAACAGATTCTTGCGCGACCCACATAAATTGCGCCGGGACATTGGCTGACTTAATCCCACTGTCTCCACGATGTGTCCTAGCGGGAGGCTATTTATGGGCTGTGTGGGGCAATGGCTTTGCATTTAATCGCCAACTGTTATCTCTCTGGAATTTATAGGACAGCCGATTCATCTGACTGAAGTGCTGGTGAAGATCGCTAGGTGAATCACTCCAAGCCCAGAGAGGTTTTGCCAATACAAGTCTCTGGGATTCGCCGGCTTTCTTTGGTATCGACAGCCTTCGCCTGAACTCACGCGCAGTCAATCGGAATCTGTGCAATTCCCCCCTGAGCAACAAGGGTGTTCAATAACATAACTGATAAATAAGGTATGGCTGACTTCACTACACTAATCACGGTTTCAGGAGTGGGCTGCCCAAATTCCATCCTGTCGCTGTGCAGATAAACGGTGTGTTGAAAATTACTTTCTTTTTTCCTCCCCCTGTACGTTTTTAACCCATCTTTTTGTAGTCACATGCCTGGACAACTTCAAAAAAACAAACAAACGTGGCACCCAGCAGCGATTGGTACAGCTCCAAACCAAATGAGAGGGGATAAAATCTCCACTGGACAGACAAGGAGACTTCCTTGAATTTCCGTAAGCAGTTTAAATTAATTTATAATGGAATGTCAGGAATTTCTACTTCAAACAGAAAGGAAAAAGGATATAGGAGTGCAGCAATGCAGGTGGGGAGAAAAGTATGCTTTATGTGCAGCGAAAGAATCCATTTCAAATGGGAGTACAGAGGGGGCAGTGGATCTCAGTAATGGTCAGTCCTAGCAGGGCTTTGGAGTGTTTGGATTGGGTTCGCTTCAGTTCTGTTCACTGATAAGCGGGGACTGTTGTAGACATGTTGCAACTGTGTGGACAAGTACAAAAACACGCCACCTCCCTCCTCAGTAGATAGTACAAAAGGACGGGAGTTCCACACACGTCTGGTTCAGACTGATCATCGCGGGAAGTCCCCTTGCCTTTTTCAAAAAATGACAGTTGGCCAGCGCAAAGGCTATTCCTACTATCTTGCAAATGACAAGCTATTGATCTTCATGTGTATTAAGCTAATTAAATTAAAACCACTTTATGACTCCCAGTCTGAAGCATCCGAGTTTATGGTCCAACACACATAGGTTTATGAAGACACTGAAAATGTCCTGCGCCCCCCAAGTCACAGAAGGCCATAAAATATATATTTACGAGTGCATCAAGCCGCCGAAGACCAGCAATCCTGACTATTTCCTTCTCGCTATATGGTTTTACACATCGAAATGGATTTTGATAGCTCTTACTGTGTCGCCAGCCATAAAGAGTATGTATAATTCAACGACATGCGCTTTTCCTATAAGCACACACCAGAACTACTGTCCACCAATAGGAACAAAACCCTCTGTTTGGGAAGGGAGGGGTTGTTTTTTTTCCAATCACATGCATTATAGCAAATGTGAAGCCTTCTTTCTGGGCTGCATGCAATCTCATGGAGAGAATAATAACACTTCAGACACACACGCTGCAAGACCTTTCCAAGTGAAGAATCACAGATACGATTACGAGCTGCCAATTTTTTCCCCCCCATAATTTCTAGTGTCCAAAGCATCCCAGATGCTCAGAAAATATGCAGGGCACTGAAATGCACAAAGCAGCCTACTCTTTGTACTCTGGCCCATTGGAAAATTCCTCTGCCTCTGTGTTTGTGTGTCTGTGTATGTGTCTGTCTTTCGGCCATTTTTAGACTGCCTAAGTGAATCTGGTCATTTGTTTTTTACTTCTTTTTGGGGTGGCGCATGTGAACATTAATATGTTGATCAGTGTTCTGTGATGATGTGTATATTTCACTATGCACGGATGTGTGTGTATGTGTGTAAGAATATGTATAATTGGATGTCTGTAGATGGGTATACGATGGCTTGTGCATTCAGCGGATCCCTGTGTGCCGTTAAAGCAGTAGGAGTTTATGACACATTACTTCAGGGGCATGCATTGTGTGCAACTCGTGTGGGCGTCTCTAGGCCCTTCTCAGCAACAGCGGCCTCACTGGGCCAAGCACGACTGGAGTCGTTACATCCACACACTCGCACCAGCAGATGGCAAAGCAGATGATCCTCACTCATCTCACTCATGACCATCCATATTTATTTTATGGTGGATGGCCCCGAGTTCCCCTGGTGCCTGTCGCTTCTCCACCAAGACCTGGCAGAGAAGACAGATTGAGAGACAAAATACGGGTGCAAAATGCCATGCGTTCGGCAAACAGTTTCCCATCAAAGTCCTTAAATGACTCCCCACTGATCAAATAAACCGAAAATCTGTGTGTTATTCTGAGCCACTGATTATGACTAAGACCTGGGTCGATGGTAGTTGGCGTAATTTATATTGCATTCTGAAGTGCCAATAAACGGGGGAAATAATTTGCCAGACTAGCAGTCGGACGGATGGCTTTAGACTTTTACTCTCTTATCTATCGGAATCAGTTAGAAAATGATGTGATAACGTGAACTAAACTGATGTTGCGTTGTAAAAGCCACAAATGTGTAAGCCTCAAATTGCAAGAAACGATGTAACATGGATGCTTCATAGAATGGCCTCAGATACCATAACATGTGCAGTCCTGAAGAACTGGAGCCATACACAAATACTCCTCTCTTGTTTTTTTATTAACATCAGGTTGCTGATCTGTTTCATTGTTCCATCCATCCCCGAGTACCCACCCACACAAACACACACACACACACACACACACACACACACACACATACGCACTTCTCCGTATTTTAAAGATGTCTAAATGCATACTTTTTGTCTTACAAGATCTGGCAGCAGTCCTAGACGACAGATGAAATTTAGGTTGATCATAGGACGTGACACGCAGGGTGTCCCCCCCAAGGCAGTGGCTGAGTGAGCAACTCAATTAAAACGAAACTGCCTAAGACAAGGCCAGCCAGGCTTGATCTCAGTGAGCTCCAGGGGATTGGCTTTGTGCTGCCCCCGCCCCTGTCCCATTGCGGACGCAGCGGCTCGGCCACAGGGCGGCTGACTGTTTCTTCCAGGTCCAGTCATTTTGCCGTCGGTGAGTACCTAGCTAAAGGGAATGCAGACCCACCCCTCGTGATGAGCGCGAACGCCAGGCCTGGTGTTGATGTGCAGTGGCGGGCTGCTGGGTATCGACCCGCACCATTGATCGTCCATCTGCGCTTGGCGGTAATTACGGCCTTAAAAATCTAAGCGTTTGTTTTGCGAAGCTCTCGCCGCCGGCTCCGTTGCCTGAAGCCGAAGAAGACGCGGGAGTGAAGCGAAGCGGGGTCCGTTGATGGCCTCGCTGACGGCAACCTCCACACCGGCATTCCAAACCAACTCCAATACGGCTATCAATCACCCGGCAACAGCGTCAGGCCCAGGGCTCTCGTGGCAATCTTCGACGGCTCAGTGATTCGCTCACAGATGAGGGGCTCGACTGCATCTCGGCGCAGGGCCTGCAGCAGAAGCTGCAAGATGCAGGGGGTGCTGGTTTTGACACCCCAGCCCCCCACCCAACTGCAGGCGCCTGACAGGGGATGATAAGTGGGATCAAACAAGGGGCGGCGCAGTTCTATATTCTGAACTCTTGGTTAACAGGGACCGCGCAAAGTGAACATTTCATTTTTTTTAATCAGCAGGAAAGACATTTGGAGTGGCTTTATGGCACTCGTTTTAAAGATAAGCTGAGCAGACATTAAGAAATACAAACGTGCTGACGTATTGAGGTCAGTGCCATTTGCTCCGTATCCAACTTAGGCTGCTATGAATTTGTAATCGACTTCATTTGCAAGGGTGGATGTGGCAAGCTACCGTCGCTGCAAACAAACAGAAGACGAGCAGCATTAGGCGAAAAAAGATAGATCAAAAATGTTAATTTTCTGGAGCGCACACAGCGGTACAAACATCTCCCAACCCCCCTCCTTTCTCTACCCGGCCCAGTGGCCATGCAGAAAACTGAAAGGTAGGGCAGGACGGAAATTTCGCCCATCAAAGCTTGTCATCTTCTAAAGCGAGCGAGGGACAGAGGTTGGCCGAGGGAGACAGCCGTTGCCGGGAAGTACTCTGAGACGGACAAAGGAAGGGAGCGTTGCAATGACGGTCGGGGGGGGGGGGATCAGATGCAGGGGGGAGATTCGCTCAGAGGAACTCAGGTTCAGGACTTGTCAAGAGTAAGCGCCGCCAAGCATGGGCTCTTGTGACAGCCGCGTCACACCCGGGGTAAGCCAAACTGTCCCCTGTCAAGGCGCAGATTACAATAATCACAGTCTCAGCGGTACAGGCGCACTCCTGGTGGGACAGCTCTCCAGCGCACTGGCGAGGAGGAGGAGGAGGAGGAGGAGGAGAACTCAGGACGACACAGAGCCTCTCCCTTCGCAGAGTGGCGGCTTGTTCACACGGGCAGCGCCTGGTTGCCTTCGCCGATTCCTATAAACAGATCACAATAGCCAGGCTGGGTTCTAGACATCAGGCCTTTGAGTGAAAGTTCCTTTGCACACCTTCCTTGGTGGATGACAAAAGCAATGTTGACAGCAATTGCCAGGCGTGTCAAAGTTCAATCAGCACGATCTGCTCTTGACAAGATTACATTTATTAAAATCGCGTCAGAGCACAGAAAAGTCGGTCGGGGTCGGGAGCCAGCCCGTTCTCATTGATTGGATTTTGTACATTTGAATTCTGGGGATGCCTTCCTTAGCGACTTTGTTGCCTCATTAACGGTGCAGACAGGCATGGATACTGTCCGGTGGTGCTAGACATCAGAGATGTCACCGGGTCCCAGGGACAGTCATCAACCACCTGTCGTGAATTATATACAGCCCGGAAGGGATCAGAGTTGGTTTTCAAAGGCGCAGGTAATGACGAGAGTCGTGTGGGCTGGAACCATATCAGGCCTTTGATCTTCCTGCTAATCACAAATGATGGATGGAGTCCTGGTGGCAGCACCTCCCACGTATCAGCGGGCCCATTGTCCCAGCCTAGAGGAGATTTAATCAGTCTATCAAGGGGCTTTAACTAAATCAACAACAGCCAATCGAAGACTGACAAGAGGTAATACACGTAAAAAAAACAAGAGTAATTCATTAAGGCAGTCTAGCACCAGCATGGGAGTCTCTGTGTATCACTCACACACACACACACACACCACTCAGGAGAATCCCCTGGTTATCCACACAACTGCATAATACCATATCATTTTCATTTAAAGTACGTGAGCTGGTGGTTAGGCATGCTTCAAGCCTGTCATGGCAGATTATCTTAGCCACTGTTTGTTTTTCTCCTTTCACCATTTCTTCCTACAGCCAGCCTGCGTCTTGTGTCCTTCCATAGTCTAGACCAGTTTGTGAACCATAATATCTGGTACGCAGTCACAACTGGTTTACGTCCTCAGCCTGGTCAGCGCGCACTCAGTTAACCGGTTTACCTCCTCTGCCTCTGAGACTTCATTTCCAGCTGCCGTCAGGGGACGTCTTTTCTGTCACATGGAAATAAATCAAATGTGCGTTAAAACAGAAACGCTGGATCCCCCCCCCCCCCCCCAACATCCTCAACCCTGCAGACCCTCGGGCGGAGTTTGCAGAGCAAATTAAGTGTTGACACAGGAAGCCATTGAGAAAAGTGTAGGGTAAACATTGATTTGCCTGTTTTGAGTGTAACACAGTGTAAGTGGAAGGACTGGCAATCCTTCAAAGTTTAGGTTCAATGGGTTTTTTTTTTCTTAAAATTATTTTCCTAAATAGTCTTCCACCAAACAAACAAAATGCAAATATTGCCGTTATTGGAAAGGAATATGACATGGAACTAGTTTTAGTCCCCCTTTGTGTTTCTAGAAAACTAATTAAAATAAAAATAAAAAAAATAAAAAAACTGGCACCCTATGCTTAAACAGGAAATTATTAAGAAGCTGGTAATTGTACTGCCCTAAATATTCAAGCCCCAACTTCATGCTTCTGGCAATGTGACAAAGTGATCAATCAGTTAGTGTTGGTATCATGCAGAATTTTCAGTTTAGTCTTTACAGACTAAAATATAAAAAATAAAGGCGTTTCAGAGAGTGCGAGGTTAGCCTGATTTGAATGTCAAGCTGTCAATGGCACAATGCGGGATGTTACTTCGTTTCATAGTCATTTTCTCTTGGATGATTTTGAGGGCCCATTTCCTGTTGCCTGAGGACCATAGTTATTCCCCGAAAGAAAACCTTGATTTAGAGCATATTAGCAAACATTTATTCCTGTCACATGATATTAATGTTAACATTAGATATGGATCTATTTCACGTTGGATGTTAGTCCCATAATTGTTTTAATTTGCGGGCCACTTCGTTTGTGTACGATACTCTTAATACAACACATATTAAGTGGAACACTTGTGCCCTTAAGCAATATACTTTTACCTGCGTTTCTCCGGCGAAACCCAGCTGTACAAACGGGCTCTAGAATTTTGTAAGTCACTGGGGATGAAAGCCTGTGCCAAATGATTGAATAATAATACTAATATTTACATAAGGATTCTGCAGCACAGTACGAGGCAAGGTTTGAGCAAAGCAAAAATGGCTTTGACCGGGCAAAGCAGCAGTGAGCCGCACCATTATGACCGGCGCTTTGCCACCGGGATTCACTGGGACCCGGCAGTGTAAAATGTAATTAAGTCACAAGAGTAAATGGAACGGCTCCTGGAGGAAATGAGGAGGCGCTGGCCTTTCGGTGTGACGAAAGCAGGGGGGAGATCCTCGGGGTCAGCTTCTTCTAATCAGAGATGGCGCTCCACCGGAAAGTAAGTGGCAAGGCTGGTGTTGATGAAACCGTACTGGAAAAAGGAGATGTGTGTGTGTGTGTGTAAGAGAGTGAGAGAGAGAGAGAGAGAGAGAGAGAGAGAGAGAGAGAGAGAGAGAGAGAGAGAGAGAGAGAGAGAGACAGAGAGAG
>JAOVYW010008560.1:0-10094 GCA_025775045.1 Hiodon tergisus
GACCGGCGGGTGGCTAGCAGGGTTCCTGCAGACCGGCGGGTGGCTAGCAGGGTTCCTGCAGACCGGCGGGTGGCTAGTGGTCTGGGGTCTGACCGTGTGCAGAAGCCAACTGACGCGTATCTCTTGGGGTCACAATACTGAGACACGGTCACTGTGGTCAGGCCCCACTCAACGCACAATAATGAGACACGGTCACTGCAGTTAGGCCCCACTGAACACATGTGTTCTGAAAGCGAGTGAGGTAACACCATGCCTACTTAAAAATCTATCCACAAGGTACACTTTCTTAAATGAACTTTGAATTTAATTATATAATTTCCAGTGTTATTCTCAAAAACTATTGGACGTATTCACTATACTGTGCTACTAGAAAAATCTGTAAAAATCCCTTCATGGATCAAACAAAAGGGGTGAGGTTTATTTTGTGATTCATTTCCAATGATCCCCAAAATATTAAGTTTGAAACAACAGTAAAATGTGAGTCTTCTCCTTTAAAACTAGTACCCAAGACATTTTGGTCTAATTGTTTAAAATGATCTGATGAAGATTTGGTTTCACCCATTTCTGCCTGAACAATGCAAATGATTTTTTTTTCCCCACGGGAGTATCTGTCAAACTTTCCTAGACTTCCAGGGGGGTGAATTTGCACGATCTAATCATTGAGAAAGGACAACTTGTCCCCCACACATCCCCAGAAAAGGTCCTTGCTTTATCAAGGCCTCTCCAGGAATGCAGTCATTGGGAATATTACACGTGGACTGCCAGAGAGAGAGAGAGAGAGAGAGAGAGAGAGAGAGAGAGAGAGAGAGAGCAACAGCTGTTCCATGAGTGACAACCTCAAAGGTTCCCCGTGCAGAAATGTGCCACTACGCTACTCCAGTAGGCGACAGGGTGGAAAAGGTACTAACCCTAAGAATTTCCTTCTGCGCCGGGATGATGACGTGTTGATACAGAGTTGGGTGACCCATGTAAAGGTGGGAGGTAGTAAGTAAGGGTGACCCATGTAAAGGTGTGAGGTAGTAAGTAAGGGCGACCCATGTAAAGGTGGGGGGTAGTAAGTAAGGGCGACCCATGTAAAGGTGGGAGGTAGTAAGTAAGGGTGACCCATGTAAAGGTGGGAGGTAGTAAGTAAGGGTGACCCATGTAAAGGTGGGGGGTAGTAAGTAAGGGTGGTCCATGATATAGGAGAGACCTACTGATTTAAAGGCTACAGAGCAGAGCAAAATGATTTGTGGTTTAGAATATTGATTCAGGACACATTCCACGTCTGTGCTGGTCTCTAGCCTTCCTCTGCGGAACTAAGCGTAGTGTCAGGAGTGGTTGTCTTTACGGCGTAAATTTGTCCCAGTCGCTGCAGGGATACTGACCTCTACCACACCCATTGCCTGTACCACCGATGCCTCTCACCCGAAGTTGTGAGAGGACAATTGGATTTTCTGTTCTGTCTCGTTTCTCTCTTTTTATTGGGTTAATGAGATAAGAGAGTGTTTTAAAGAATTTGGGAGGACATCTGTGTGTAAAGAATGCGAGAGGGAGTAGCATGGAGCCGGAGACCTCCTCGTTCAAACCTCTGCCTCCTTTGGGAGGGAGAAAAAAAGTAGAAAAGGGGATTGTTCACATTTTTTCCTTTTAAAGTACAAAAAGCAGGTGTTTATCTGCAAGTGGTGTTTTAGGCTTTATTAAATGTACAAATGCGAACACGGGGCAACCTGTTAAAAGTGGTGTTTTAGGGTTTATTAAACGTACAAATGTGAACACGGGGCAACCTGTTAAAAGTGATGGATTTGGTTTACTGGGCATTGACCACTGACTGTACAGTTGTTCATCACACATGTCAGGAGTAAACGACTACGGGCACCCTTGGTAGATCAAACAAACAGCACCCCCCCCCCACCCGATTTGTTTAATCTGATCCCCTTGCTGTATTGATTTGAAGAGGCAAGGCAGCCTGAGGCATGTATTCATTGAAAGTTAGTAATAAATAATCAGTTCCATCATAAAGTAGCCAATCGCGTGTGTTCATTGAGAATAAATCATCTATTTCATCATAAAGTAGCCAATGGCGTACATTCATTGAGAATAAATCTATTTCATGCTCTTTTAATTTGAGCGGCGATTAGGAGGTAAATAAGGTCGTTTAGGGTGAAGCAGTGAAGCGGCGCGTTTATACTGTAATGGATGATGGGACTTCACCACATGTTGTTGTTGTTGGGCTTTGACATCTGCGGCGTTGCAGCTAAACGGCTAAATAATGCTACGTAACAATAGCTGGCAGGCCAGTTACTGAACTTTATCAGTAATCCGAATTCTCCTCTGTTACAGGGGCAGGTGACGGTGGGAGGGAATCGAGTGCAGCTAATAAGAACATTTAGAAATCTAAACAAATCTTAGGCGTCCACAAAACCTACCAAGCACTTTGCATTTAAAAAAAAAAAAAAAAAAAAGGAGAACTCACTCGGTTTGTCAGAATTAATTTTATTTAGGGAAGCAGTGAAATATAACAAACGAGAGGGAAAATATTAATAAAAAATTTCTCTGGTCCTCACTCTTAACTTTCACACCGTTAGTTGGGTTTATAGATTTGTGCTCTTGTTTCTAATTAGATTTAATAAAGTCATTTTCAATAGTTTGTGCTGTTTATAATAATAATAATAATTGATTCAATGTTTTTTTAGTTGGTTAAAGACCTTGTGGGGTGGCGTGATTGTGAGAAGTGTCCCCCCTATGCGCCCAGGCTAGGAACTAGAGCAAAGGAAACGCTAGAGGAGGCTCCAGACCGACACCACAGATGGGTAGAGGCTGATCCACCAGGATGGTCCTAAGCCACTGCAGAGAATGGCAGAGAATATGCTCAGTATGTCCTGGTGAGCGAGGTTAGGTTGTTAGGCCATCTATGTAAATGTGTCCCTCCAGTGATTGTCTTTGTCATTTATCTCTGATGCATTGGGTTATGACTATGTAGCAGTGGTTTATGCATGTTAAATTAAAAAAAAAATAATAATAATTTTTTTCAGTAGACATGCTTGTGATCGTGATTGTATGTTAAAGAATTCTCACGCAATACACTTTGTTGTAAATAAACTAGTTATAGACTATTCGCTTTTGTTCTAATTTAGAAAAATGAATTTGTTTACTACTTTTTAGATATAAAAAATCAAGTCTTAAATGTAGGCTTAAGTGTAGGTGTAAATGTAGGCTTGAGTGTAGGCTTAAATGTATTCTTAAATGTAGGTGTAAATGTAGGCGTAAGTGTAGGCTAAATGTAGGCTACCTTCAAGCTACATAAAAGAAGCCACGTGGCTTTTTATACAAGAAAGAATTTCATCAACAAACTGAATGTAACTTTTTCAAAGATTACTTATGTGCAGTGTTTTATCTCATTACGTTTTCCTTTAATATAAATATCAAAAATGTAAGTGTTGTAAATTCAGTTACATGTTCTTTGTATTGATAAAAAATGTATGCAATTAGTTGAATTAATCATCAGGATTATATAACAAAAATGTTTAACGAATTATTTTGTAATGTTTAACAATAACAACATTGAAAAACTAAACAAAAAAGTAAATCCATAAAGACACATGGAATGAATATAACAACTACCTATGAAGACACCTGTCACCGAGGATTAAGGATGTATCAAGTAACGTTACCATTCAGTTAGGTCAAGTGTCTACGATTTAATATGTTTTAGATTCCTTATTCTAATGACAGTCCAGTTCTGGTTACCTACCCACGAGGAATGTTTGTTCGGAAGAATACAGACTTTAAAGGCGTTCAAAATAAATAATTTTCAGTTAGTTTTAATGACGGGGGAGACTTTGACTCATTAAATATTCTGGAATTTTTAGAGGTAGACCGAAAAATGTGCTACTGTACGTGGTTCGATATGTAACCGTGACAACCATGCACCCAGCTGTTGTACTTTTAAAAAGCGGCTTTCTAAATGTTGGGTTTACAGGAACTGGGAATTGCTTGCGTTTATATTTCAAATCGAAATAAAAATATTGATACATTCTTTTTAAATTGTCCCAGGAGAGATGCTAAGATAATGTTATGTGTACACACCCTTTAAACTATAGAGAACGCTAAAAACCCGATGCGCTTTACCAGGAAATGCTAAACGTCGTTGAGCCCCTGGTAAATCCCCTGTTTTAATCTAGACTATTCATTCTATGTACAATGAGAAACGTTTATTTAAATAGACGTAGACGCACGTTCGAAATCCATAAAGAATAAGTTATCGCGTAAGTATATACATTTCTATTGTTTCGGTTCTGTTATACCCCCCTTTCGTTATCTATAAAAACAAAAAAACACTTTTCTTTATTATCAATAGAAATGCTCTATAAAGGAGTATCCTGTTTGGCTTCTAAAGGCAGCTGTTATATACCCAGTAGTTGACATCTGAAATAGATGCGTTAAAGATTTCTACCTTTTCACGACGGAGGATAACATATGGCACACTATTATCTTTATGTCCAGACTGTTAACATCTGTTGTCCCAGAAACTTCTTCTTTTTTTTTAAAACCATAATTGTCATTGCCCCCGGGCACGTACATGGATGACATAATGTTGACACGGGCAGGTTAGTCTAACAAAGGAACTGTGACTTTATTTAACTTTTAAAAATTGTGAACAAAAAAACGTATGTAAATCCTGGAACTTTGTAGTCAGAAAAAACGAGTGCCTCAAAACTTCAATAGCAACCAATTGTCTGGATAAACAGTAACTCATATGTTGCCAAGCATGTGCGCAAATGTCCGTCGCCGAGTGTCACTACGTACTAAGAAGCCCCCGTGTTCCTTATTAATTATAAAAGGGACAACTCATCTTAGTTTCGGTAGGTTAGAATTAGGGCGGTAATTGTGTTTTCCTGTTATTAGTTTATTTCGCATACTCACCGGGTGGTTTTCAATATTGTGGGGGGGGTTCAGGAGTACATCGTGTTGTGTAGGTTTTCTATTTTACGCATTCTTTTTTGGAAATAATGACTTTCAAAACAGATAGGATTGAATCCACACAGCAGTCACGTTTTTATATGGTCTAATTTGGTAAATTATTACCAAATTAAATTAAGTCAGGGCAATGCAATTTAATGTGAAACTTACGCACAAAGACAGTGGCTATCCAACTAACCTGTAATTAGTTCTCAATAAAAAAACGAATGATAAACCGATTTAGATGGAAATGGAGTGTTAACCAATGAAAATAAGCTTTCAAAGTGAAGCCTTTTTATGCCGTCTCTATGGACTTTAATTAATAAAGAATTAAATTAATGGTTTTTTTTTCCTATCGGCATATTTAATTAATAAGAAATGTAAAATGATTCGGCAAAATTTATAATATTTTAAAAATAAAAGTAAGATGCATAAAATTCCCTGAACTCATTATTCAACCCTGATGAAAAATCAGTATCTGTAACATTTAATTTATATGCATATTACCAGATATTTGTTTTAAAATAGGAATACATTATTTCGATATTTTCCATCTTTTTGTAATTTTATTGTACCACTTTCTTCCGTTTTATGTGTATTAAAACTTTAGAAACCATTAGTAACAGGTGGCAAAAATTTAATTGGGCCAATACTTGGAACCACAACTAATAACATTTCGATCAGTATTTCAACAGAAGCCTCAACCATATAAATACACAAAGTTTCAGGGGGGTAGACGCTATTATGGATTATAGGTAATTTAGTGATGTTTTCTGTAATGCCTGCGTGGTGCGGCAATTGCAGTGACGCCCATTAACCTGGCTGTCGATAAACAGCCGCGAGCTTCCCCGCCCTGCAGATGAGTAGGAGTGCCTGTATGAGTATTGCAGAAGTCTGCCCAGTAACAATCCGTCTGCGTTGGTATTGGCTAGTCAAATTATCGAAAAAGGGAGGATACAAGAATACTTTAAAGAGACATTTACGAACTCTCCGTTCAAAATGTTGCGTTGTGTCCAAATCTCTTTTCGCAGTTTAAAAGTGCACCCTGACTTCTCATTTACAATACAGTAAACTCCTGGTAGTCAGCTCTTGCAGCAGAACCTTTTGTGTAAAGGTAAATCTACATGTAGAGCAAACACATTTTGCAAGCAGTGGAACCAGGCTTAACTAATCGTTTACAGAGAAAATATGTCAATTAATCGTTTAATGTCAAAATTCCTGCAGGACATTGCAAATCGGACATTGCAAATCGACTCGGTGTGTCTTACTCTTCTCCCCAATGACTCTTCTAACTCTATTCCTTCAACTGAACTTAAGTTTATCTACTTAACCGTTTGCCTTTATTTCTATAAATATTAATAAACCTCCATGCAAACATATTTCGTTATTTAATTAACTTGTATTTCCACAATACACAAGACGGGTACATGCCATTGGAGTGTGCTGAGAAAGTATTAATGAAAATGTATTGTACTCAAATTCCTGTAAATGACTTACTTTCCGCTATGCTATCTCCTTCACACATTCTAGTAGATTCTGTGCATTTCTGTGCTTCATTTCCTAGAAAGCTATCTGTTTAGACCACAAGCGTAGCTGCTATGTAAAAGATAGTTCTGGTTAGAGGTTTTATATGGAGGCGGGGACGTAAGTTAAAATGTAAAAATGCTATTTAAGAAACTTTTTTTTTTTTTTTTACACAATGTGCTTTGCTGCATTTAAGTGAGAATCCATTTGAAGCATACGTTTATGACGTAAGCATATGTCTTGACGACATTTTTAATGAGTAAAACTACTTTCCTGCTGTCATAATGCAGTAGGTCAAAATAGAAGTTATACGACGCTCCTCAAAACACTGTAATACAGCTATAGGCTATCGAAGTCGTTTGTGAAAGACATTTGTTTTAAAGACAGATTAGAATGCATTAATAAATGAATTATTTATTACGTGTTTGCTGTTTATTTATCAAAAGTGATTTCAGTAGAGAGAGAGAGAGAGAGAGAGAGAGAGAGAGGAAGAGAGAGAGAGACCTACATAATGAGATCCGCTGCGAGACGCTTGCGTCACTCGTCCAGAACTCTTCTAATGTAAAGTAAAAGTAGTGAGCGGAGAGGGAAAAAGTTGGCAAGGGGAGGCAGGAGTCTTTGGAGCCCTGCAGTCTCGCTTGTATCTTTTCAAAAACTCCTTTATAGTAGTTTTTTAAAATTATTTTGTTCTCCATTTTCTATTGTTGTTATATATTTAAAAGACTAGCTATATTTGGAAAGCAAAGATCTGCAACAATCATGGAACTCCTTTGCCTCGAGGTGGACACCGTCATACGAGCCCGTCCCGACCCGAATCTTCTCTGTGATGACAGGGTTTTACACAGTTTGTTGAGGATTGAAGAACGGTTTATTCCTCAATGGTCTTATTTTACGTGCACACAGAAGGATATTCAGCCGTTTATGAGGAAGATAGTTGCAGATTGGATGCTAGAGGTTTGTACCGTTGAACTGTATTTCCGTGCCCGCACCTTCTTTTAAAACCTACTGAGCATATTTGTACTTTCTCGTCCATTTTTAATTTTTTTCGTGCCGAGTGACAAGAGACGGTTCGTAACCTAGTGTGCGATTTTACTTGCGCAGTATCATTTGTTTTCGTAAGTTTAACTATTTATAAAGTTGATTTGGGAGCGATTCATGGGTTGTCATATCTCAGATTCAGTAAGGAAAGACGGTGATAAACGTTCACATAAAACACGTTAGACGGTCTATTTACGCCAGAAAGTGCGCGTGGACTACAGAAGGATCCATACCTTTACTCGTTATTTATTTATTTATTCGTAGCCCATAAATAGTTTCATGCACACGTATGCAGTTACCCATTCCATAATATGACAAACGCCATGTTGTTTTTTTTTTCCCAGCAGACTGCCATAGTTCTCTTCCGAAGGCTTTACAATCCCTTAAAACGTTTTAACAGTTATTCAAATATATATGTTTGGATAGAAGAGGGTTCCCTTTATATGACTAGCTAAATACGGACCAGATTGACGAAACGAACGTTTTGTATTTTTTTTTCTTAAGTATTTGGTCTCTGACGGGGCGCGGGCCGTAACACACTTTATATTCTCTCGTCGAAATCCACAACCAAAGAATTACGTTCAATAATTAACAACCGATTGAACGGTTAGTGTTGGGAACTATCGGGAAACATAAACAAGAATTCAAGCTTTATTTTCATGTCAAAATTGTTCATTGTTTACTTCCGTGTGATTTTATTTAATTTTTGTAATAATTATTTTGATTTGGTGGCGCTACATTCAACAGCGACTACATGCGACTTCGTTCTAATTTTGTCGTTTTTTAAACATTTAATCTCGACGTACAATTTTGTGAATTGTCGGGAATGGTGCGAAACATCTTAATTAACATTTGTATGCAAGAATCATGTTTCTATGTAATTTATTTATATTTTAAAATATTTTATGAAAATATGACGAATTTTAAAAAGTGCCGATCTGTGCAGCTCGGGTGTTTTTTTGGCTGGGGTGATTGTGACTTGAATTCATTTCTTACTGAATAAACTGAAGGAATTTGAGTAAATTGGCAGCGTCAGCGAGACACTTTATTCCAGACTTTAAAAATAATGTTGTTTTTTGGTTTGTTTTTTTAAATAAATGTATTGATTATGTCATAGCCTATCGTGTCTGCGCTGATTTTAATTCCTGATGGAATTTAAGTA
Organism: Hiodon tergisus; assembly: GCA_025775045.1. Taxonomy (NCBI): domain Eukaryota; kingdom Metazoa; phylum Chordata; class Actinopteri; order Hiodontiformes; family Hiodontidae; genus Hiodon; species Hiodon tergisus. Next base: position 8,666 of record JAOVYW010008560.1, read on the forward strand.
GTTTATAATCATATACGTTTTACGATTAACCAAAATTGTTTATTTTTGTTTTTAAAAGAAAGCTTTGCCCGTCATTTTAGTTTGTGTCCGTTTTGTTTTTTTGTTAGTTCCGTTTAAATGTAATGTAAGAAGTGAACCTGTAGGCACCACGTGCTTGAAGTGCATACTGGCTAACCCTAACCCCCTAACCCGTCTTTCTGTCTTTAGGTTTGTGAAGAACAGAGGTGCGAAGAAGAGGTTTTCCCTTTGGCGATGAACTACTTGGACAGATATTTAGCCATAGTACCAACCAGAAAGTGTCAGCTGCAGTTGCTCGGGGCCGTTTGCATGTTTCTTGCGTCGAAGTTGAAAGAGACTCGCCCTTTAACGGCGGAAAAGCTGTGCATTTACACGGACAATTCCATCAGACCGCAGGAGCTTCTGGTAAGAAGTTATTGTGTCCAGACAAAGTAAATTAGTTATTTATATAAAACTACAATGAAAATGCTAATATACTGGAATATCTGAGAAGTGGGCATCGACTCAATGCCGTTCTTTAATGTGAAATATCTGTTCAGTGTATGCACGTTAGCCAAACTGCACCTGCGGTGGGATGTTCGTTTTCCGACATTATTTTCCTGTTTATTGTAGAAAATGATTGATATAATAATGGTGGAGTCTACCTGCATATGAATATTTAATTGAATTATGAATTGACAAGTGACCAAGTGCAATAAAAGCTGAACAGCATCCCGTGTAATGTACATAAAAATAAAAATGTATGCGTAGTCGCTTATAAACTAACCTCAAGTTGTATCGTCTACCTAAAATTATGTACGATTGGTTAAACAAACTCAATGCTTTACGTTAACTCGTGCTCTAAAAAGCGGTCTTTATCGACATCTAGTGGCAAATAAACAGTGTTTAGCCGTGGAGTTAAGTGTTGAGCGAATGCCAGTGTCACGGGGTGGTAAAGAACGTGGAAGTGATGCTATGTAATACTTTTACATCACAATTCCATTCACTTAATGAGCAAATTAAGTAATTATATATGCCCTTCTGATGAATTAATGGTTGACTGATGGCATGTTAGAAAGGAACAATCCTTGTTGATGAGGAGGTCCATAAGAGCAATTTATCTCTCTATTAGATTTAGTTTGTCAGTCGAGGAATGCAAGGACAAGGAGTTGGACAGAAGTTTTCCTTTGCTTCTGAAGCGGGCTCTCTCTCTCTGTGATGTTCAGGCTGTCTCTCTCTCTGTGATGTTCAGGCTGTCTCTCTCTCTCTGTGATGTTCAGGCTGTCTCTCTCTCTGTGATGTTCAGGCAGGCTCTCTCTCTGTGATGTTCAGGCTGTCTCTCTCTCTGTGATGTTCAGGCTCTCTGTGATGTTCAGGCTGTCTCTCTCTCTCTGTGATGTTCAGGCTGTCTCTCTCTCTCTGTGATGTTCAG
>JAOVYW010008561.1:0-5000 GCA_025775045.1 Hiodon tergisus
TCTTCATCCAATCCCGTCGAAGGCCTTGTCAGACGAACACAGCTGGGGTGGAGTGTGTGTGTGTGTGTGTGTGTGTGGTAGTGGTGGCAGTGGGGGAGGGGTGGAGGGGCACTTGGGACTCAATGAGTTATGACTGCAAACCAAACATCCGTCTCTCGGATTACTGTGTCAACTCCCTCTGACTGCATCTCAATGTCGTCTCCTTAGAGCCAAGAGTTATGACCAGAGAGATGGAGGGTGGGCGAGGGGAGAGCGAGAGAGAGAGAGAGAGAGAGAGAGAGAGAGAGAGAGAGAGAGGGAGAGAGAGAGAGAGAGAGAGAACACAGGAGAGAAAAAAGAGCGACAGCACTCAGAAAAACTTCCACTTTAGGTCAACAATTCTATAATTCCCAGGGGTGGTCTCAAATTGTGCATACTTTTAGCACATTCTTACCTTACACACATCCAAATGCACACACACACACACACACACGCACACACATTTATCTCTTGGTCACGCCGAGAGGTTGCGTAAAGACCTTCTAATTATAGAATGAATAAAATCAATAAAGGCTGACACATTAAAAATGCCACCAATCATCATATTACAGGGTGGAAGGATACAGTACTAATTAGCACTCTGTGCAATGGAAGACAAGGGCTACACACGCCATGAAGGCTGTGGCGGAGGAGCGGACTGTAAATAGATCCTGCACTTTCGTTTAGTTTGGGAGACTTTGTCCATTGCATCCGGGCAACAGTTTGTGGATATTTAGATTAAGCTTCCACTCACCAAGAGTGGACGCTAAGCTAGCCATTCCTTTGGGTGGGGAGTGAAGTTCTCAACCACTTTAGGTTTCCCTGGGTACACCTGTTTCATCACCGTATGTAGGCCTGTCGGGGTTAACTCCAAACCACGGTCTGGCTAACAAAATGCCCAAAAGCCAGACGCACTCCATCACTGTCAGTCCTTCATGCTAAAGCAATCATCTTCCACTCCAGAGCTCCAAGCCAAACGCTCTTATTTTATTCTTTTATATTTGCTTAATTGTTCCTTTGGGTGGGAGATGCACAGATCACACAGTTTATGAGGAATGGTAAATATAAGAGGTGCGACACAATATGTATGTAAATGTAGCCTCAGTACACAGGCGGAGGATGGCGGATGGAGAAAAAAAGCCATAGGAGTTTTATGATTTATTGATATGATTCAGTAATGATGCACTCAAACTGCAGACTCATATAGAAACATTGCTTTTTAAATATATGACATGTTTGTGTTTTTTTGGATGAGAAAAAAAACTAAAACAAGACTGATGTAACACAGCACATGTATATAACACTGAAATAACACTATATGGTTTTTTCAACAGCATTATTGAACCTAAGGCAGTAAGTAAGGAGGCTTGTTCCAGCAGGCAGTGACAGGCTTGGATTTCTACCCCTTGGTCTGGAGTCGCTAAAGATCCATCCCGGCAGCTCCTGGAGCTGTAATGACCCTCCTGTTTGGAAAACATCCAGGCAGTCCCTGGGGGAAAATCTGTAGCGAGCCTATATGGAAGTTCCATCGTTAATCAATTTACATTCCTCTGTTAAGCACATATTCTTTGTGTGGAGAGGAAAACAAAACAAAACACAACATTCTGTGCCTGCTTATCTCGACGAAAGCCTCTAATCATTCGATAATCTGGCCAGATACAGCCATAGAGTGGGTATAAAATACACACCGGTCGGAAGCCGGCTCCAGAACGTGGCACACGTGTGGTGTCAGTTTTCCCGTTTATAGGAAAGATGGAAACTTTTCCAGCAATTTTGCGCATTTATGTTAGAGGTAAACTAATAGTGCACTGCTTGGTCAGTGGAGGGAGTCGTGATGCGAGCGAGGCACAAACACAATCAGGGCAGTCTTACGTGACCACGGTAACCCTTTAGAGCCAGCCACGCTGTTCTGCTCCTCACACTCAGATTCAGACATTCAGACAACACCCGCCTGTGACCATCACTGCCTTCACAACAAACACGACCCTTCAGAAACAGCTGAAAAGTCAAAACCCTTCCACTAAATACTAATAAATCACTGGAAAATAATTCTGGTGGAATAAAAAGTGGACAGGCTGGGAAGAAAGGGGGAGGGGCGGTGAGGTTGTCACTCCGACAGAATTTAATAACTAGGCATTTAAAGAGGGTTATTTTCAGTTTTCCCATTTAAACACATCGCTGGGCATTATTAAATTCTCTGCGTTTGGTTGAACACGCAATGATCTTTAATCCCCCATGCGGAGAGTCCCGGCGGCGCTACAGGCTGGAGAGATGCCAGGGCCCATTTGGTGACAGCGCCCCCTGGCATGGCAGAATGGAACCACAGCGCTCATGTTATCGCGAGACAGTCCTATCTGACGGACTATCCGTGAGAGGTGTTGTAAACTAATAAAACCCCCATTAGCAATACACTGACCTTCTCTGTTTCAAGTTCAAGTCAGTTCAGAAAACGCAGAAGACAGCGGGCGGCTTTTTGAATTTGCGGGTGTCATTGCAACACCGGGGCAGGTGCGCACCAGCCAGTCCAGTCTGGCCCAATCTTTCCCTTTTTCGGCAGATATATGGGTCTCAGATGGAGTGGGCAAGCTAAGGACATAAAGCTGTCAGTCAGAGGCAGGGAGGTGTGGAAGGAGGCACGCTGTGTGTTTTATTAGGGCTGCTCCTAATCGTAAAGCTGTCTGCCGGTGACTTGGACAACATGCTATTCAGGGGCTTATTTCAATGCAACAACCGAGGTGGCAAGGGGGGAGGGGTTGAGCCTCCCCACCCAAAGCCAAGTGAAAATGCTCCCATTGATTGAATAATTGGGGCGATTATCACCAGCTACCGACTCTCATTCCAAATTAGGACCAGGTACAGGGTTTAAAATGGGCGCTGACGGTCTCCTCAGGGTTGCTGGAGAGGAACCCATTTGAGGGAGACACTGTGTGGGGAGGTGAACCAGCGTTATAACAACTAAAGAAAGTGTGAAAATTGTTTTGGTTTTGATTTGCTTTATTTTGGTCATTAAAAATAGCACATAAGTTCCAAATTGCGACGTTGAGTATCTGGTTCCATAATTTTAAGGGCAAAGGATCCCCTGGGAACTCCTACACATGGTGTATGTGGTTCAGTCAGACGCTCACTATACAAGGGGGCGACAAAATGACTTTTGTAAACCTCACATTCCATTTTTCCACCAGTCACGCGGGTTAAGATGTGAGCCAGGTGTGTGGCCACAGGTCACAGGTCACAAAGGTTAACAACAATTGCTGTGGAGATCCACCAACCCCTTAACATGCGTCTTCAAGTTTGGCCTTGGCTCTCTATTGCCCTCTTTTGAATTGTTTCCAGGCTTTTCCCTCCTGACCTCCAGGATCAAAAACATTGCAGCGATGAGAGTTCATCTCATCTCACACGTAATATGAGGGCCGTAAGTAACCAATTTATCTGAGATGCAGACTACCAGTTAAATTATAACTAAAAGAAAGTTGCATCTTACCTTAGTTGTGTGTACTGAAAACACTGAATCAACCATTAACCTGCAATCAGCCTTAAAACATCTGGCTTAAACGTCTTAAAAACAAAAACAGAACATGAAACTACAGGCAAACAGTAATACTTCACGGGTATGAGATACCTGTGGCAGGTATGGGACAGGAAACCTTTTCAACAGGTAAGTACTGGACTGAACATTTTATTGCCCCAGTGTCACCCCCTAGTGTGCAGGTAGCGGTGGCGTGTAGTGTCTGTAAGAGGGGTCGTGGCCTGAGAGACTCCAGCAGAGAGAAACAGACATGAGCGAGGACCTAGACAGAACCCCTGTGAACTGTAGATGCTGTTAGACGTTTGTTTAACTTGAGGACACCAGTTAGTCCCTGGCTCGCACTGTGGAAAGTGATGTTCATATTTCTAACCTTAAAAGGACGGACGGTCAAATCCCTTATATGACCCCGTTGAGGAGCAAAGAGCCAATTACCACTGACCTTTTCAAGTGGTCGCAAGTTAAAAAGTGTAAATAAGACTGTAACTACTGACATTTACAATGCATGCTAACCTTCTGCTGTAGTCACTCACATGTGTACTTTATAACACACAACACAGGCTTGATTTGCCTGCTTATCTTACCAACTGATGGAACAACAATATGGTATGATTCTGCAGTCTTTGCCGAACACATTTCCATTTTATACAAAACGTAAAACAAGGAACAGGAGAGTGACATCACAGGGCAACGTTCAGACCATCTCTCGTCATTAGGTGGGGATGTCAACACGGCTCACACACAAAATGAAGACCCACACTGGGACGATGTGCAAGCTGGGAAGATCCAGACCGCAGACAGGGATAACCTAAACAGCCACCGGAGCTCATTCCTGTATTTCTCCATTTGTAGCCCTGTGTGTTTGGACCACGGACAGAGAAAGATAAAACCCAACAGAAGTCTAGACGGCAGGCTTCAAACCACTGTTGGAGAGAATCTGAGCATGCTTGATCTATTTGTGCTAACGCAACCCCCTGGCACTCACAGGCAATTAATCCACACACTGCGGCGAACAGTGGCTAATTCAATAGCACCTCTTCCGAACACAAACCCGGGGACCCCGCTCGCGCTCTGGCCGGCGACGCAGCGTGACTCCGATTTTGGGGATAAGCAGAGGAAAGACACCCCGAGCCTTTCCCCGTTCTCCGCTCCTCATCCAGTTTTAGTGGAGCGTCTCACTGCGCCGCCTGCTCAGCTAAACCGGTGTAACACGCTCTGTCCAAAACCGCTGGAAAATGGGAGGCGTCAGGCCTCGTCTGCGTTTCCAATGACACGCGATCTTGCATATTTCGTGACCATTACGTCTATGACGCTCTCTGAACTTTGAGTTGGCCCTGCTTTAAAGTCAACGACGTAGACCTGCTATGGGAAATTCATTTAAACTGCATTCTTTTAAAAGGAATAATAAAACAGAAGCAATAGTGCTTTTCTGTGCCTTTAAAAATATGTTTTTAGAGTA
>JAOVYW010008561.1:7500-10094 GCA_025775045.1 Hiodon tergisus
ACATAATTCACGCAGCTGAAAAGGTGGATGTTGTTTGTCCGATTTAGAAGCCTGACCTTTCTAGACAAACATGTGCAAACTCCCGCAATGTATACCATCAAATTCAGAAACCAAAGACTATGTTTTCCAACCTGACTTTTCTCTTCTTTTTTTTTACCAGAAAAAGCAGTACCAAAACGGAAACAGGAGAATTTTTTTAACTACCAAATAATTAACTAAAGGGGAAAAAAAATAGTGAAAGGCTGAAGTTCCAACTCCCAGTTGGGGGGCGGAAGCTGTCAGGAAGCTGGCAGGCCAGATGAGTTAGCGTCCATTTCCAAGAACCAGAATATGGGAGGTGAATAAAGGAGCAGCAAACACAGATCAATCCCAAACTCTGTCAGCTGTTCACAGAGCCGTCTGGGTCGTCTGTCACAGCAATGGCAAAAAATAAATACATTCATATAAACTACAGATTTTTAGTTATTTTACAGGCTTTTGGCAGTTTTTTCCAAGTGCAGAGGAAACAAAAACTCTGTTTAGAAGCAATCCAGTTCTTCGGTGCCCTGGTTGGAGGAATCCCTATAGACCACAGAGAGAACCACAAGTATCACATATGCAGGCAGCATTCATCAGGTGATTCACACCTTTACCCATAGCCAACAACAAGACCTGGAGTGAGTTAAACTATCAGACTCTTCCTCCATAGATACTCAGATAAAGTGCTTTGCTGGAGGGAACAACAGAGGACTTTGAACTCTCTGCCCCTGACCACTTTTTGAACAGCTTGGGAGAACTCTGCAATGCTAATCTCCTAGTGCCCTGTTTGCAGTGCTTGGCCCCGTCCCTCGTCGCGGAGGCCTCGCTAATGGGCACAGAAGTGCTGGCCCCTTCCTGGGGGATAAGCGTGGCGGGTCCAGAACTCACAGGGCCGCGGAACAACAGCCCTGACCTTGAATGGTGTCTTTTGAGCCAAGAGCTGTGCTCCTCTCTTCCTGGCTGCCCTCAGGCTGTCTTGCGGCAGCATGGGCTCCTTCAAGGTAGACTGGAAACAGGGAGCGCGCCGCACTGACACTGACCGCAGCCTCTCAGCACCGCTCCGTCAGGCCCAGACCTCCTCTGACCTCTCCCGCAACTGCGTTTATGGAACGGGAAGCATCGATGCCCTCGTGCGAGATCTGTTATCGCAAAGGGACGGTTTCCGGCAATTGGCCGCGGTGCGAACCACAAGTGATTGGTGCTCCGACGGCAAAAACAAAAGCTTCCTGAGATCGCTCCTCTTGATATTTCGTTGCGCCCGAGCCACGGTTTCCGTCTGAGAAAGCCTCGGAAAACACTCAACAAACGCCTGCCAGTAGATTAAAAATGACTTTCTTGATAAAAAAACTTCATTGGCATCTAGTCATTGCCCTGCTGGTGGATAGCCACAGAACTGCCTCCCCCACAACTGTTTTGAAAAATACTGCGTTAAACAACCTATTGTGGGTAAGGTAACAATTAGCACACAAATGTTGAGTTGGCAGGTTCTAAACAAACACTAAGGTGTGGCAGGGCCCTCTTCCAGCCTGGTTCTTTTGTGGTCCGGTTGGTTGCCAGGAGGCTTGAATTATTAGATGGCTACAGACACGCTCCACTGCAATCCCTCTTTGGTCCAGTATATGATAAATATGAAATACCAAAGAGATGCTAATTATTTTTATAAAAGCGTATTAAATATTACGGTATTGAAATGCCACACGCCCATTTCGTACTTTTTGCACAACACATTTTATCAAACAACTTTATCAAATGTATCCTAAGTAATATATAACAGTTAAACATAAGGCACTGCTGACAATGGACATTGCAAAACATATATTTCCAATTTACTGTATAATGTAGGTATAATCCTTACTCTTTTTTTATTTTTATATTTCAACCTATATTATATTTTCATGTGGACAGATAGGTAACTTAGCCTTGAGAAAGAAGAATTCCTAATTAAAATAAGTACATAAGGTTGGCAAGATACTCTGAAACTACACAGGGCACAATCCACCCTGTCACAGCAGGCACAACGTGCAGGGATAAACTGCCTTATTAACTAAATGGGGAATTAACCGTGCGCGTCTAATCCTGCCCTTACGCTGGAGCCCTGTGAGGTCGGATCTGGGCTGCCCAGGCCTGCCCCCAGAGGCTCAGAGCCACACTTATGCTGCTCCCACTTTCCTCTGTTTTTCCCCAAACACCCACTTCTCTCCGCACACTCACAGATACATCAGAGGTGCAGGCTTTTTTCTAACACACCCTTTATCCCCTTACGTGACCTCAGATATTTTGTTGTGATTTTTTTATTTTTCTTTCATCAGACTGGATTCTGCCACCCATCTTTTACATGCATCTATTCTGAATTACCTTAAAATTGAGGTGTGCTGATTTTAATCATACATTTTTGCTTCTTTGCCTTTATTAGGGTAATTGGTGTTCAACAAAGGTGGCTTTGCATTAAAAACACCTTAATGAGAAACAATAACATTAAAGAGCCGGTCTCTTGTCCCCTGCACCGTCGACACAGACAAGGAACATTGTTATTTATTGGCAATTTCTGCTCTAATGATCCAGGCTAGGTCCAGGGC
>JAOVYW010008564.1:0-10093 GCA_025775045.1 Hiodon tergisus
GTGGTGTGTGTGTGTGTGTGTGTGTGTGCGTGGGGTTGGGGTGGTGTGAGAATTTGGTTGTGTGAGTGGGGTTGGGGTGGTGTGTGTGTGTGTGTGTGTGTGAGTGGGGTTGGGGTGGTGTGTGAATATGGTTGTGTGAGTGGGGTTGGGGTGGTGTGTGTGTGTGTGTGTGTGTGTGTGTGTGAGTGGGGTTGGGGTGGTGTGTGTGTGTGTGTGTGTGTGTGTGTGTGTGTGTGTGTATGTGTGTGTGTATAGATGGGTGGGCGCTCAGCCGTGTTGATGGATATGTGTGTGTTAGCATGTGTGGCTGGGCACACATGGTGGTGGGCACAATACCTGCCAGTGCAGGTGTCTCCCAGCAGGAGCCTAGAACCTGCCACCAGCCAGAGGAGAGAAGGGGAGAACCATGTTTCTGAACCTTGTCCAAACACAAACCACTATATCCTTCATTAACCAGTACAATCCTATAGTTGTATTTTGTAAGCCGCAAAGACTATTTTTGTTCTAACAGGTTACGCAGGCCTTGTCAAATATGTTATTTGTTTGATAGTAAAGGATGAAGAAGCGTAATTATTTTGTGGTTTATTTTCTAACACTCTCAGTTTGAAGTGTATGCATGGAGTTTTCTTTTCCCCCTGGACAGTTAACCAAAGACGGATCAATGTTTCCCTTCGACTCCCGCATGGAGATTTTATTATTTTGTTCCTTAGTGTTTCTTGTCACAACTTAGATGAGCCTTGCAGCCTTTTGAAGCTTTTCTTCACCTTCGTGAAAGCTAAGCTCATCCATGTCTAAAGACTAGAGTTTGTTTTATAAATCTTTTTTAAAAATCACTCTTTTTTCCCCCTAATAACTCTAAACAGGAATCTGTATGGCCTGAAGGGAAAGCACCTAATTGGAATCCTTGAGCAGGTCCTTGAGCACCATCCATACTCATATTTTATTCCCCTCCTTTTGGTGGCTTATTATTTTAGCAGGAATTAAATTACAAGGACGTTTTAGATGTACCGTGTATTTATTTAAAAAAAAAAAAAAAAAAAACTTCGCTATAATCACGGGACTGGAATTAATTGGAAAGTAATTGCACAGTGTTTGCACCTGTTCGATGCTAAATTGTGTGCACTGTGCTGCTGAAATGACCCACGATTTTTGGTTCATTTCCCCCCCCCCCCCCTCCACTGTCAGTTTTATCCCCTCTTACCTGGATACATATGTCATTATAGAATCCTTTTGCATAAATATTCTCTCTCCTTGCCACCTACACGGGATGTAGAGGAGCCACTTTTCTCCACTTTTTCTCCACTGTGCTTACCGCCCGGTGACGTGGGACTTTACGCAGCACGGGCGCCAGCGAGCGTGTGCGTTTTCCACAAGGCTGCAATCACAGTTACCCTTTGGTTCTGGGGACTTCACAGCGAAACTTTCCCTGGAAACCAGGAGCACAGAATTGAGCCTCTGCGCGCTCCCACCCCTCCAGAGTTACACTTTTCCAGAACCTCCTCGGTTCCCCCACAACTCTCCCACTTCCCCTGGAGTGCTCGTGTCACCCCTTCTTTGTCATTACGGGGAAAGTACAGAGATCGTTTACCTCCATGTTCCCGCCCCCCTTTTCTTAAACTAGCTAGCATTATTCTGGCCGTCAATCTAGATGGGGCGGGGGTCGATAGGTAAGTTAAAGTAAATTATTTTCCCATACCCCCCCCCCCCTTTCCGCACCAACAGACGTATATTCCAAACAAAACCCTTCGGGCCGCACAAATGTGCAGAGGTAGGAGGCCAAATGCGTGGTCATGTTTCTATAGTGAATATTCCTGTATTATTTCTAATCCAGAAAAGGGCTGTGTAAAGACTCCCGAACGGTGATGCAGTGCTTAAACAAATTAGTGCAAAATGTTGTTAACGGATCAAGAACCTATTAAATGTCATTAGAGCATATGAGCCAGTATCTAGAACTCTGGACAAATTTTAAATGCTTTAAAAATCACAGCCGTCAAGATGGCAGCTGCTCTCATCAGAACTCCTGCTAAATTGGCCGCATTGTGTGGCTGGAACCATCACAAAGGGAGAAAATTACAGATGACGAGGAAGATTAACATTTACACCTTTGCTCAGTTTCACAATGGAGACTTGGCCGCTACTTCAGGGATGAAAGGCAGAGTTAAAAAAATTTATGTTCACAAGGAACCTAATAGGTGGTTTAATAGAGCAATTATGATTTGAAAGATATTAAGCGTTTTAAGAGCACGCTGGGGTTTTCTCCCCCCACCCCCCTGTTAATCTGGATGTGGCTTCAACGCATGTGTTTCTGCACGCATCAGTGGTTGAAATAATGAACCCGGAGGACGACTCCTTGTTGTCTTGTCCTGTCTCGCACGCGGCCGCCTGGCGTTGGGTCCGTTTGACTAACCATAAATTGGAAAGCTTCGCCCAACGGTGGCCCTTTTGATGGAATCTATTTGCGCCGCTGCTTGGAGAAGCGATAGCAACTGCCGTCTGCGTTCCGTCACTGTGGGAGAACAAAACCAGAGTAATAACATAACACTATTTTTATGTGTGAAATTGTGTTTCCCCCCCCCTCCCTCCCTATAAGTGTATGCATGCATGTATGTACGTGTGGGGAAAATCAAAATAAGAAGCTGCACTGGATGTGATCTAAAAGGGCTGAATGTGACATGGGGGAGGGAGGGGCGCACTCCTTAAGTTTGTCCAGAGAAAGGGACTGAGTGAGAGGAACACGCCTATACACTAAAATACTCTTTTAATTTATAGTTATCAGGGCTTGGTCCTGGTCAGTGAACCCTCGAGATCACAAGATCGGTATAAGGAGAACAACTCCTTTAATGTTTATTAAGTTTAATGTCAACGGTTAAGGATGAGTCAATGAGAGGAAGTTTGTGTCAGTGTGGAAAATGTGTTTATACTGTATGCCTTAATAAAAGCCATCTCTGGTTTATTGTAGTAAGAGAGTCCTAAAACTCTCGGGGAGCCAATGTGTTATTCACACTGTATTCACATGGGTTTGGATTACTTGGGGTCCCCTAATTTCTTTATACAGAGGTCAGTCTCTCTAACGGACTTAATTAAATTTGAATCCCCTGTGAATGAGCTATCAGGGTAATTATCACAACAAAAGTTTTATTGCCAGTTACTGACTTTAGTCATGCCAGTCCAGGCTGAATTTGCATCTGCTGAGATTTTTAACCAGATGGGACGTATTGTGGTGGCACTTCCTGGCCTGTTACCTTGTTAGAACATCACTGTACACTTTAACATGGAAAACGGATTAGAGTTGTTCTAGTTTTTATATTTTATATACAAACACTTCTGCTACAATATTTTGCGTGCATTTGTTCGTTCTAAGAAGTAACCGCAGTGCTGTGTTAATGTCGGGAGTTTGATTGGTGACACATGGCACTTTGGACTGTACGCACTGCGGACTGTATGCACTGTACGCTGTGGACAAGTCACCGTATGCCGTCTGGATCGCATTCTCAGCTTACTTTCCTACTTTCCACTATTAATCCAGTTAGTATCTGCACCTTGTATTTATTTTTGTAGTGACCTCCCACCCTGTGCACCCACCACCCAACTTGGCCTCCTCAACCAGCGTAGACGCCAGATGAAAAGTGGTTTGCGACCTGCCTTGTTATTGCCACACTCTCCTCGGAGGTAGGCGGGGCAGGTGACATCAAAGTAGTTCCCTGGACATGCGGAAGCAGCAGGTTGCAGGGTCCTAACTTCTCCCCACTTTGCTTTGGGCTCCTCTGCACAGATGGGGCCGCTTAAACTGAAGCGCGACCTGAAGTTCACCGGATGGTGGATAGGGGGGGGTTGGGCGGCGGCGGCGGCGGCGGTTTACTGAATCTGGTCTCCAGACTAAACCTTTCACAATGGTTTAGATTAAAGGCAAGAGACCGGCTTTTGCAGCTGGATGGGTCTGTCCAGAGAACTCGACCTGCGCTCTCTCACTCTCGACAGCAGACAGTGAAGCCGGGCCAAATGCGATCAGCTGTCAATCACCACACATGATTTATGAGCTTGTCCTAGAAGACATACTTAAACCATTAGATCGGCTGTATGGCCGAGGTTGGAAACAGGAAAAAGGAGGGCCGGCAGGCTGGAAGTGAGAATTACAGGAGGCTGTGCAGTCCCGGTTGTTCAGTGACCGTGAGATAATCATTGCCTCCTTGCTTGTCTAATTTGGTTTCCCCGTGGGTCTTGTTGAAAGGTTCATTGAGGTTTACAGCAGACTCATTTTGGGGGAGAGCGGTGGGGTTGATAAGCTGGCTCGACGACAGGAAAAGAAGTGTAATATTCAGGATTTTGAACACTTCCATAAATCAGTGTCAGGACGTATTTGAAGAAGGCTTCAGAAGTCTGAATTTCAGCCATCACACCCCCACCCCCCACTACCCTGGAACATTTATACAATAATATCCATGCAGAAATGGACTGTTCAAAGCCAGGCTTAGAAATCTTACTTTTTGCAGAGAAGAGTTGTTATTGAAGTGCCAGGTGATTCACCTTTTATTTATGAGCTTCTTTTTGGCACTGTTGTAAAAGCCAGAGTTTCCTTTGCCGGCTAGGGGTGCGTTTGCAGCCTATGACTGCTGCTTGTCCCAGGTTGTGGCCTTGGTTTTCAAAGGGCCCCCGCCCCTTCAGTGGACTGTGGACCCCTCCAGCTTGGCCCCTCCGATACAACGTTTAGCCTACTGAATTGACTACTGGGTTGGCCAACCCTGGTCCTCAATCTGCAGGCACTGTCAGGTTCCGGTCTTCCTTGTTAAAGTGCAGTCAATATTTTGGAGTAGAATTGATCTCCCTTGGTGTTTCCAAGTGTAAATCAGAAGTCAATTAAGAGGCAGCTTAAAAACCTGAAAACACTGCAGCTCTCATGGACCAGAGGTGGCCTCCACTGGTGTAAGCTTTAGAACTGTAGTCAAGGGCCACCTGCGCGGATCGTGGAACAGCGTGCTGTTCTGTAGGGTAGCACGGACGGCAGGGAATGGGCTGTGGATGTGTGATGTCACAGGCAGAGGGAGACAGGTGGAAAGTGTTAACCACTTATCGCTAATTCCTGAGTCAGTTGCCAGCAGTTTAAGTGTAAATTATACCATACTTTAGTCTGCTGTAAATAGCCCGTTCCAAAAGTGCTGGACGTTCGCAGTGGAGCTCAGAAAACACTGTGCCAATTAAACTTTTTTGTTTTTTTACAGGGATTTTTTTACAGAAAATATATGTCCGTTGTTGATTACAATGTGAACCACAACGGACGTCAGTGTCTTATTTCTGGTGTTCAATGTGGAAGTGAAGCTTTGTGGGTTTTTGTGCAAAAAAATAAAAATAATCAAGTGCTCTGAGAATTGTATCATCACAGCTGGTTCAAGCATAAATCATCAGTTTCTCTAATCGAATCTGGTCCTTTTTTTTTTTTTTTCTTCTCTGTGAAGTGCTTGTCAAGCTCAATAGCTCTTCTCCAGGTACTTTGCTCAGTGTTGATTGACAGGTCCTTGAGCTAATAATATACAATAACTGAAGAGTTGTACTGTTATAAGGACATTTGTGAAGCGACTGTTCCCCGTTTGAAATGCAGAGCACCCTGGCGAACGTGCACAGCCAATTCCTTGCCATGCTGGAGTCTCTGAAAGAATTCTGGGCCGTGCTGGACGAGATCGATGAGAACACCTGGGTTCTGGAACCAGAGAAGCCGACCCGGGGAGCGACAATGAGGAGGATCGCTATCGGTAACCAATGTTTTCTTACCTGGCTGTCGTCGGTGGGGAGGGTGCTTATGGAAGGTGACGGCCAGTTAAAGAGAAAAATTGACATTTTTAGAAGTCTGTTATTGTAGTGGGTAGAAAAAACAGGATCTTATTAAGGGCAGCTTTAACTACCAGCTGCATCCTGCTGCTATTCGCATCGTTTGCCTAGATCTACTGGTGCTAGTTCCACTTCCCATTTCTTTCTTTTAGGGACCAACATCTCCATAAAGGTGGAGATAGACCCCAGGCATCCGAAGATGCTGCCCGAGTGTTGCCTACTCGGGGCAGATCACGGTGAGTGGACGCGGCGTTTTCAGGCAAAACCACTAGGCTCACTACTGACGTTTCCCTGGCACTGTGCGGCTCCAGGACGTGGCTGGTGTCTCACACAGGGTTAAACACCACAGACGTGCACTTGCAAGTTCATCTTGGTACATGTCAAGGGCGTACTGCTGCATAAACGCATCACGTGCCTGCGTATCGCGTGATTGGTGCAGGATAAATTTGTTCCTTTAGTCATTTACACCATACCTGTCATAGAGGGTTTTCAATTCAGCTTGGATAAAAATCTATGAAAAAGAATACTCCATGCCTCTGTGCATACACACCAATGTATAAATTTGATATAATAAAAACCTGTTAAGATTCAAATGGAGTTTGTGAGGCGAAGAGTACGAGTACTTAATATTTAAGCTTTGGTGATTTGTTTCTTGAAATCCAAGGTCACACTTGGCTAATAGTGGCACTCAGAACATATTGTCGGTTGCCTAGCAATGTTATTCATTGATATTAAATACGCACTTCAATAGCTTGACAATAGCAGACTGTGAACCTCAAAAAGTGGGGTCACGTAGAGATATTGCTTCTTGTGTATACAACGAGCAAACCGAAAAAATAAAAATAAAATGGTAAATCCGCTGTCGTATTGCACCAAGATTGATCTCGATGCATGGAACAGTCATTGTATGAAAATAAGCAGGTTTGATTTATGCAACGCTCCGTGATGCCTGTGCAAAGTCCTGTCATTTTTACAGCCGGTAAAGGGACTCGAGTTGGAGTGATGCTGTGATTTAATTAAATGGGGGCTTAGGCAGTGCAATGCTAGAGGGAGCAAGGGACAGAGGAGCAGGACACGCTGGGACAGAGCTTGTTCTGTTTGTCCGAGCCCGCTTGCCTGGCCACAGCAAGCCAACGGGGGGTCGGCCTCTGCCTCGTGGTGATGCCGTTGTTTCCGACGAACCAGCCAGCTCTAGCGGTTAAGTACAATGATCAAAACATGAGGGTATCATATTTCATACATTTTTTGCTGGTTGCTGGTGTCCCATCAGTTTGGAATTCATTAAGTGTTTTTGTTTTCTTTATACATTGTGTACCTGCAAGTTTTTTTTCATTTCTATATAAACTGAAGGGGAAAAAAACCCTAAATGAAATAGATGGAATAACCACAGTCTGAAATATAATTCAGCATTCTCTAGCTATTGGTCCTGCTCTGTAGCTACCCCGTCCGGGTTTTCTTTCCATTCGAACCCTCATGCTGAGCCTTTAGGGGTCACTTTTCTCCCCTTTTGCAGCCGTGGCCCCCTTGAGAAGCAGACTAAACGGCAACATGCATTTGTGGTAAGGATTTGTGTTTTGAGTATTGACAGTTGTATTTAATGACTTAGTATTTCATTGATATCTGTCATTAACCTGGTCCATACTTAGGCTCATCATGTAGATATACATTTGTACGTTTATACATTCACTTATGCACACATATTTTTTGTATTTATATATTGTGTTTCATTGTGAAACTAAGAAATTTGTTGCCTAGCACGATGCAGCTATCTGTGTCACGATTGTGAGATTGTGTTCTGTACTCATTATGCTCTCATTTGCATGTCTTTAATTAGTCCATGTAACGACAATGTCTCACGTTCTTTCAGGAATCCGGAATGCAGTGTCTTGCAGAACATGAGGGATGTTTTGGAGATAGAATTCCCATCACATACCTCCCACGAAAAATCTGTACGACGCACTTTGCATCCTGTATATTTCCTTTTACTGTTATCAGCAAACTGTTTTTGGTACAAAAAGTAAAGCTTCTCACAATTTTTTGTTGTTTTCAGTTGGAGCTGGGTATATGTTTCCTGTAATTGTGTTGTTTACGGATGAGATCATTACAATAACAAAGGTGTCTGAATTTTGGGCACTATCAGGAGCTGTTTAATCATAGATTCACCATTTATCTTTATTTTTTTTCTTTTCCGCTAGTGGGTAGAGAGGCCAGCACACGTTCACTGCCTGCATGGCTGATTAATACCTCACCGTCATTAGCATTCTGAAGAGTGAAAAGTTTACTTCGCCAGATGTTTACATTTTTGTCCGCCATCCTTTTAATGGATTGCATGGTGGGGAGTGGGAAGAAAAAGTTGTAATTATCTAAAAAGCTCTGAGTAAAGGAGGGGGGGGGGGGGGGGGTTGGTGGTTAAATGCACAACGGGGCTAAGGTTCAGCATCTTGAGGAAGGGAGATGTCTCTGAATTGGGGTCAAGCCATCGTAGGTACGATCAGTCTACTAGAGCCCATTTCACTCTGTGACACGTGTTGCAGAAAGAAGAAAACTATCAATGGTACTTCAACCTTTTTCACTAGCCCCCCACCCCCTAGATGCACTGTACTCGACAGGTAAGGTATTGAAGCGGTTGATGAAGTTGTCACGGCAACATTTGCTCGTTTCAGAACTTCAGCGTGGAATGCGGGATCTGCTACTCCTACCGCCTGGAGTCGGCCATCCCAGACCAGGTGTGCAACGACCCGCGCTGCGGCCAGCCCTTCCACCAGGCCTGTCTGTATGAGGTGGGGCACGCCGACGCTACGAGCGCGTCACCTCCTTTCACTCAGAGATTCAGGAAAACCAATAGAGCCTGACTGTACGGGTTGTCTTGGGATTTAACTGCTAGGGTGGGTGTGCGGGAGGATACGTACTGCTCTGCTGAAGGAGCGGATCAAAACGGCGCAGAGATTAAACAATAGCCCGACCTTGGAGGTCATCTTTGATTACAGCTGAGGATCAGTGACTGACATCAAGGGCGGCGTGACCCCTTGAACCCGACAATCGTGTCTCTGATCTACTGAATCTGTGTACTTTTCCAACCAATCGCGGGCATGCCTCTTTCAAACCTCCATGCAGAAACCAGTCTCTTTGACCGTAGCCGCAGAATCACACTGCTGGCAGTGTATTTTCAGGAGCTTTGTCAGTATTTTATTTTAAACTGTCGAGATCCATCATAACTTTGTGACTGCACATGGGGTGACACGCATTGAACGACTCAACAAGCTCATTAGCCTTTATTACCAAGTTATACTTCAAAGTAAACCCACATTATTTCACAGCAGGGATATAGTGACGTTTTCTAGCTGTATATAGTATAGCTGGATTACATAGGCAATGTTTATTTTTTATTTTTTTAAGGAAGCCATGCTTTACAGTAAAGATCTTGGTTGTGACAGGCCTGTGGATATGCATCCCAAGTTAATGACCTCAAATGTACCAGCAAGTGTCATAAGAATTAAGATAATTACTCATGCATACAATTCATTTAATAATTGGCCTGGCGTTTTTCATACAGTATCTTAAAACGTGTGTGTGTGTATATACTGTACACATACACATACGTGTAAGGTTTAATGCTTTGTAAAAACGTTAAAAACATGTTTAATTGATGTATAAATGTGCAGCGTTTGTATTTGTATTAGAAAACTGTAAAAGTGTAAACTGAGTGGAGTGGATGCTTAATCCCCCGAGGTCCTGAAGGTAAGTCCAACCTGTATTATGTAACAACATTATTTCATTACAGACATTCTTCTCTACTGAGTCCGGTCTTAAGGGACAGAGCCTCATTATATGTAGTTTCTGCACGTTTTATGTTGGCTAATGGTATGAAAATTTAACAAGCAATTTTTCCATCAAATAATCAAATGGTAGTTAATATACGATTAGTGCATAATTGTGATAAAATGCAGCCTTGGTTATTCGACAAAAAGAAAATGTAGTGCTGATTCACATCTCATTTCGGTAGATAGACCTGCATACTAATTTGCAAAATATGCCTGGAGCAGGTTACACTGCAGTACCTGAATGTCTTCTGAAATACAGTCAGTTTCACCTGCAGTGATTCGGTGTTCTGTTCTGAGCCATTCTGAGGGCAAGGCCGAGCTGATTTAGGAAGCCGTAATCAGCCGAAGCAAGAGCGGGCGGCGGGTCTGACGGCCTGCACTTCCTTGGGTCCCACGGAAAAGGGTTGGGGGGGGGGGGGGGGGGGAACATGGCCAGGGCCAACCCATTAATT
>JAOVYW010008565.1:0-10092 GCA_025775045.1 Hiodon tergisus
TGCTTTAATCCTGTCATTTGAAAGCCGCTTGCCCTCGGAGTTTAACACGTGGCCCAAGAAAATCACTTCCTCCTTACGTGCCCCCACAAATATTTTTTGGTGCATGCCACACATAGTTACTGAGGCCTCCTCCTTCTCATTATACCGCTTGTGTACACTGAGACGCGGCGACGGCACTGCCGGGAAGAGATTTGCCTATTTCATCAGCCAGTCTGGTGGTCACACGCTTTGCATACATGTTGCTACGATGCTAATGCCCCAGTATTTAGCTGTATCTACCTGTACAGCAGGATGACATAGGACAGTCCCGCAAATGTACTGTGGCATGAAGCTGAGAAACAAACAATTTATAAAATCAGCTTGTCTTAGGGTTGTCTCTTCCCATCTGCGAGGATGGCTCATCTATCATATCTGACCTTCATTAAAACCACACAGGCCTCAAGGGCCAAATCTCCTGATGCAAATCCTAACTGCTTCTCCAAATGCTTCAGGGGCATCTCCATAGTGACAGAAAGGAGGCGGTATATATTCCGTGTACATACATGGAGTGGCAGATCAGTTCACTGGGAATGCATTAGACTGCAGACCAGAGCTGAATTGACAAGGGCATAACTGATGACTGAGTACAATAGAGAGAACACAGAAGGAATTGGGTCCTGCAGGCTTACGACTGCTACAGGAAGTGGCGGGGGAAGAAAGGACACACGGAGCCAAAATGGCTCCCTCTCCTCCCAGCGTGCCCCTAGAGGAAGTCTCAGCTGGAGCATGTCACCCAGGGAGCAGAGCACTGGACCTCCCAGTCACTCAGCACGCTTCGGCGGGCCAGCCGCGAAGAGTGACGGAGCAGTGGGCCAACGCGCAGTGACAGCCATCACCGCTGTCGCGGCCTTTTAGGAAGCCTGTTCGGAATATGCCAGTCACACCCACCCCGTGTTAGCACAAGTCTCAACACTGTCTAAGATCAAGCCTCTGTCGTCCCTAAGTTTTCTTAGGCCCAGCGAATATGTCTGTCCGTGTTTTATTATGACGTGTGTTCCCTTCTCTGTAGAGCACCCTGGGGTTTACATGCGGCAATGACATAAGGTTCTATATGAATGAAAGCAAGTAAATCTAATTAAATTCAATGCTCTCCAAATGGCAACACCAAACACAATTCTTGTTATACTCAGTGTGGACAAACCATTTCGCCAGATTCAAGACGCCAATACAATACAATATCCACAAACTGCAGAAAGTAGCTTTTCAGTACGAGCACTATTCCACAAAGCACTTCCTTTCCATATTAAAAAGCCTGCCTTCTCTTCAGAAGAGGGCTTTGTTGAAAATATTCTGAAGACCGGTGTCAAGGCAGGAGGTCTCCCAGTCATTAAACTGAGGCCATAAAACCCCCTCGAAAAACCCCAATTAGAGTGGATGAGGCAGGACACTTCAATGGGCGAATGCTCAACAAGAGAATTCTGGACCTAAAATAGTCACATCCTTTCAACTAGACTGCTGGACGCCGGTCACATTTCTGGGGAAACCGTTTGCTCCACCAAAAGTTTAACTATCCTCAAACGCAGTGATGCCACAAGTCCTCTTCAAGCTTCTTGGTGGTAAAGTACAGAATGCTGGGGCACATAGCCATCATGTGACGTCACCATGGCAATAGAAGCAGGATTAGCATCCCGGCAAAGGCACAGCCAAGGAAGAGAGCAGAGAAAAATCAGGCAAACGGTTTCCATTTCATTTTTGGCCAGCTGGCGTATCCTCGCAGGTTGGGAACACCTCAGGCTACTGTTAAACTGTTAATCTTTCTTCTGTTTTTTTTGTCAACGCTGTAACCTTCACCCACCATTCCCTCTTTGGACCTTCAAACGTTTTACATCACAGACTTGAGGCTTGGCATCTCCTGTCAGTTCCAGGGAGGGTTAAAACCCCCTCACTCCACAGAGAGGGAGAAGACAATGGTGGGGAGGGCGGACAGGGGTCAACATCAGTTCTCTCCCTAATCCAGGAGGTCTCCCCGTCTGATTGGTCCGGTCGCCCTCGTTGGGCACAACCTAATGCGAGATCCGGCTCCAACGCAGACTCCCGACTTTCATGTCTCCTCATCTAGGGCAGGGAACAGACAGACATGCGGGGAGCGATGGGGGGGGTAGGGCCCCACTACAAATGTCACCCGTAAAGGAGGATTTAATAAGCAATGACAGGGCCTGGCACCACAGAGTGCAGCCGTACAAGCGGGGGATATGGGGGAGCTGTGATTTATAATTCAAGTACTGCGCGGCATTCCTTCTAATTTGTGCTGAGCAAAAATCAAAAGACCGCCTCTGTGAAGCTAATCCTATATGATATTTTTCTGGGTACGCGGTCAATGGCTTTTTAAAAACGCAGGCCTCCCTTTTCTCTCCGCGCCTCTCTTTTCTCCCCCCCCTCGCTTTGCCCAGACGCCGAGCGGACGGCGATAATGGAAACACCCCCAGCTAAAGCTAAGCCCCTACGCTGGGGGAAATTGATTGTCTGGTGAGCTGATCTGAACGCTCCCAGCTGATGGCAGAGCCTGTTAAGCCCCCTTCTTTTTTATTGAGGGTGTGAGGGATTTTTAAACGGGCCCGGCGTGCACCTCCTGAAATAGCCCCGCCTCTCGCCCCTGCACGTCTGGTCGCGCCGCGTTTGTGCCCGTCAACGTCCGCATCGAAGCCCGCCTCGCTCTCCCCGGTGGCCCCGGACGCCCATTGCCCATCGCCGGCAATGGGGAACCGCCGTGACCGACTTTAACTATCCCCCCCAAAGTCAACGGTCGAGGTGGAAAACAACGGAGAGGTATTATCCTCAGACGCCGTCGTCATCATCATCGTCCACACCAGTACCGCTGCACAGGGCACTCATTTTTCAATTAAGGGTTCGACGGGAGGGGGCAGCGGGGGGCTGAGGAGAGAAGAAACTGTTCCTCTCTATTGATTGGCACCCCAGCTCCTATTGGTGTGCCTCAATAGAGACTCGGAGAGGAAGTGGGCTAATCCTGTAGAGACGAGCGGGAGGGAATCGATTATAAGAGCTGTGGGCGGCCGGCCTCTCTGATCCCACCGAAACCTCATTAGTGAACCTGGCTGAACCCCTCTGCTCGCAACTGACCTGTACTTCTCTTAGAAGCTTTCCATTACACCCCCCCAACGCCCTTTAAAGAGCACCCACGGCAGCCCGGGATGAAAGCCACATAGACTGCCGCAAACTTGTCCTCCTGTTGAGAGGGTCAGGCGGCGAGGGCGTGAGCCGTGGGTGTAAGCCTCCAGAGCGGCGTCTCCGGCTTCACAGCGTGGGGAACCATGGCCTGCCGTCACATTAAAGGTGGAGAGGAAGAGGCCGGTCTTCTATCTTTGAGCTGCTGTGCGCCAAGGTGCGCCAAAGCCTTCCCTCGTTTGTTAATTGCCCTGAGGCGCTCCGCAGTGTTGACAAGAGAGCGGTACTCGAGTGTGTTCTAAAAGCAAAAGCGGGCTTCTGCGTTGCGTTCAGCCAACATGGGGTTCCAGGGTTTCCAGAACAGGTTACTGCAGCTCTGTCTGTCAGTATGGGGGATATCAGCCCACGGAAATGAAGCTGCTCTTCACATCCAGTGCCACGTTTAAAGACAACGAACGGTATGCATCATCAGGCCCGACATGACAAATATTCACAGATCCGCCGATCGAGCAGCGCGACTAACATTTCCCAGCTACTAAAGAAAATCTAAACCTTTTCAAATTTTCCATTCTCTTTCAAATGAATGAAAATCACTCAAACGTGAGGCTGAGATCATTTAATACAAAGGAATTATGAGCACTAAATAACAGAGATCCTTAGCAACAGCCGCAGACTCTTTCCTGTCCAACACAATCCTCACTGATCACTAGACCATCAGGAGCTCACCTCTATCTGGAATAGTCCCGTGTGGCAGTCGTAGAGGTACACTCCCACCAGTCTGACCCCCTCCCTAACCCCAGCTATTCCAGCCCCCCGATTCCACCACCAAACTTACATTTTCGACTGGGGGGGTGCGAGGACTCTAGAGCCTTGCCGGGACACACCAGGTGCTGCGCTGGGGGGTTCTGCCTCCGTTGCAGACAGGCCAACATGGCGTGGCAAGGGGGTTCTACAGCTGGGGGTAGTCGAGTCCAACCTGGGAGACAAGGGGCAAAATGAAAGCAAAATCAGTTTGGCGCTCGTGCAAACGCCCGTGCGCTCCGCGAGTTTAACCATCATAGCTGCGGCAGAGTTGGTAACGTGTGATCAGAGGAGGAGGAGTCTGACGCACATCAACACAGGAGCCCCCTGGCTGGAAGCTGAGCTCTCCGGACAGCAAAGCCAGCGCATCTGACTCCAGTGCAGATATACGCTGGCGCTGCAGCCTGAAACCGGCCGCTTGTTTGCCTGACGTTTGTCTACAAGGCTTGCCCCATCGCCGTGTCTGAGTAGCGGGCGCGCTGCGATTGATGGCCGCATCTATCAAAAGCAGAAAATGGAAATTCCTCCAAGAGCAGTCTATGGTGTGAGCACGTGGCACCACAGGGAGAGACAGAGACAGAGAGAGAGAGAGATGGTGGCGATCGGGCAGGGATTAGTGCCAACGGTACATCAGGGCCCATGACGGCACTAATCAATCTCCCAGCGAGCCATAAATCTTGCCTCCACTCCCCCTCGCTGCCCCCAGAGGACGGGCGAGTGACCATCCATTGGAGGGAATGCAGACACTCTCAGATGCACGGCGGAGCTGCACGGCGGAGCTGCACGGCGGAGACGCACAGATGCACGGCGGAGCTGCACAGCGGAGACGCACGGCGGAGACGCACAGACGTACGGCGGAGACGCACAGACGCACGGCGGAGACGCACAGACGCACGGCGGAGACGCACGGCGGAGACGCACGGCGGAGACGCACGGCGGAGCTGCACGGCGGAGACGCACGGCGGAGACGCACGGCGGAGACGCACGGCGGAGACGCACAGATGCACGGCGGAGACGCACAGATGCACGGCGGAGACGCACGCCATCACAAACACAGTTGTGCGCACATAAATGTTCAGCGTTACATTCCTGTCATGAATCGAAATACGTTTCCTCCTGGGAAACCACTGTATCAAAACTTACTTCACCCCCCTAGACAAAGGTAGCCCTCTAACCGTCCGTGCAGCCCTAAACATCTAAATCAGCGTTTTAGGCAGGGCCGAGAAAGGTCTGGCTCGAGAAGGCTGCGTGTTTGTCAGGAAAAAACGCTCATTTGCAGCAAGCCAAGGCTGTTGCCCCGGAAGAGAAGACAGCAAAAAGACTTAGGCTTTTCAGCAAATGACAATCCCCCAGACACAATGGAGGTCTCACAGAAGAAAGGAAGAAAGAAGGGGAGGGGAGAGGAGGAGAGGAGAGAATGGTACAGAGCCAGCAGGGAACCCTGGACATGCGGGAAGAGAGCCTGTGCCCGCATCCACGCACCTTTGTTAGCGCTCATCAATATCAAACAATGTGCTTTCCACCCATGCCAGTCTCCTGGCGCCCAGACAATGTGCTTTCCACCCGTGCCAGTCTCCTGGCGCCCAGACAATGCGCTTTCCACCCGTGCCAGTCTCCTGGCGCCCAGACAATGCGCTTTCCACCCGTGCCAGTCTCCTGGCGCTCAGACAATGCGCTTTCCACCCGTGCCAGTCTCCTGGCGCCCAGACAATGCGCTTTCCACCCGTGCCAGTCTCCTGGCGCTCAGACAATGCGTGCCGCTGAAAATCCCCTGACAGTGCCACTGTCTCCAGTCATGACACGTGTATTGAAAAATGTCAAAAAAGCCTGCCTCGAGTTTTTTATTTTTTTGTACAGGCGTCGAGATGAAGACGTACGTGGCTCGGCGACACCTGCCATAAATCTGTTATTTGGGTTTAATGATCATAATTTTAATCTGAAAGAAAGCCGTTGCAGTAATTATGAGTTAATGGACTGCCACCCTACAAGCCAACCATACTTCATGTGTGCTCTTTAAAAAAAAACACGGCGGATCATTGTATTTCCGTGCCCCTCTTGCTGGATGCATTTCTTAGCGCGATAGAAATTCTTTGGGTGTTTAGGTGATCGCTAACAAGGTCAGGTTAGCGGGTTTTTAACCATTCACTAAGACACTCCAGCCATGAGAAGGAATGTGAAAGGTCAACACGGTCAGGTTAGCGGGTTTTTAACCGTTCACTAAGAAAAAAAACCTTATTGGAGGGCCTATTGAAGTAGAGTCTCCACCTTTTTTCGGAAAAATCTACTGTTTTGTTACCTTGATACCTCCAGCAATGTTAAGAAAGCAGGCCTATTTATCAGCAAACAAAAGATCAAACAAAATTAAGCCATCTGTTCAGTTAACAGTCACGCAGGCCTGTGTATGAAAGTAAAAACCGAGGAGGTAAGCAACTATTAAAATTGACCAATTTAAATCAATTTCTTTTGAGCCAACAGCTCTTTTTTTTGTTTTTCAACAAGAGGAGCTTAATTGAACTTTTGAAATATGAATGATGGCCAAATCATCATTTAACCACAGATAGGATGCAATATATTTGATTTCAGCCAGGTGCCAAAGTAACGACAGAGCCTCCCCACTCCCCTATACACACAGACAACACTCTTCAAACCACACAGCTTTTATCCAATTATTGACTATTCAAAAGCTAAAAGCTTCTCTGTCTCCATTTTGTGAAGATCCTAATTTCAACACCAGCCTTTATGTGCATGCGTGCGTGTGTGTGTTTGTGTGTGTATGTGTGTGTGCGCGTGTGTGTCTGTGTGTGTGCGTGCGTGGAGGGGAGGACTGAAGGAATAGAGAGACCAAAGCCAGGCCTCGTGGGAAATGGCTCCATGTTTTCACATCTGAAAGTGAAAGACAATTGTGTAACTACCTTCCATTATTCTCCATTTGGTCTCCTGCAAATGGATCCTGAAAGGCATTTCCTTGCTTTCACCAAACCTCCCCCTTTTTTTTATTGTTTATTCTATTCCAAAGACCAATTTCCCCCTATTACTGCCTTTAAGAGAGGAACTCCGCTTGCTTCTCACATCACCGCTCAAGACAACCTCTACATGATTCTCCTAAATGTACAAAAGCAACTTCAGTAACCGCCAGTCCGCCCTGCTTGTTCTCTCCATTCTCCAAAAAAAGGGGAAAAAAAGGTTGAAAAATCTATAGATAAGTGCATAAATCTGGACCGGGAGGATGGGTATCCTTAGTAACCAAAAAGGTGTTGAAGATCACAGGGCTCGGATCGTCGCGCTCGAGATGTTTGCACTGATAAGCATCCTGTCAGGCGGTGTAAATAATGGCGCTCAGAAGACGGTCACGGTTGGCACAGGAACATGTGTGGAGAATGCGTGCAGTTCCCCTGAGCTGGCGGATGCCGGAAAGCTCCGCGGGGACACGTCGCCCAGGTGGTCACGCTCACCCGTCTCGACGGCATCTGCCACGGTGACGGAGGAACGGGAGATTGGCAGGCAACCGACGGGGGAGTGTCCGTCCCTAATTGAATTGTGACCCGCTGGCCATCCAGCGCTCTGAACAAAGCCAACCCGCCTTCTGTTTATAAACCCAAACAAGTTAATCCAATCTCCACACTCTACCCCCTCTCCTCTGTGTTCCTTTAACAAGGCACCCCAACTGCCCACTAATCCCCCAAACCACACAGAGATGAATGGGGAGATTCTGAAAGAGCCCCCCCACCACCACCTTCAACCCTCTTCCACAGATCCCCTCAAAAAATACAGCCCCACGAACACCGCACGCAAAGAGTGCCACATACACACACTCTGCTCAGCACATGTGCAAACAGAACAGAGCACTTTAAAAAAGGCATGCACACTGGGTCAAAACGAGTAACGGTTAACAAGCCTACACTGATTGACCGGCACCGGTCCCCTCCCCTACCAACCGGCACCAGCACCGATCCTCCACCCTACACACCGGCACTGGTCTAGAGAGCCAGGACTACAAACAGCCAAATTCTCTTTTCAAGACACGGTGAGAAAGTATCATTCCAGGGATGTCTTGTGGGAAATAAAACAGGAACTGATATATTACTCTTCTGTGTGTCTCCACGTCAGGACCAACATCTACGGTCCGTGCCAGTGGAATAAACCCAAAAGATCTCCCCGTCATCCTCGTTGCCTTTTCGGATTTATTTCCAGCGTTGACGCTTATAAGCCCCATTCACCTTGAAAGCCATGCCAGTAGACAGAGTGATAGCAGTTGAGGAATGTTTAGCCATCTGCGGGATGGAGCGGCCTCTTGTCTCAAATCACGACACCCGGGCCTGGTTCAGTGCAATCCCGCCAGTAACGGCGGCAACAACCAATCAACTGCCTGAACTCCAGAATAATACATACAGTGGGTGTGGCCAGTTGCACCATGAACAGGAAAGACGAGAGCTTTGCCTTGGGTGACCCTGCCTGACCGCCACTTACACGGGTTTAGAAGAGAGACCTTTACACCCCTTAATCCTGCTTTAAATGCTCATGTTAAACAACAAACAAAAACGGACAACGATGATTACCTGGGCGATTTATGGCGCGCCTGCTGAAATGGTCCCAGAGACCCATCAACCTTAACCAGTGCCTCCACAGCGCGGCAGTGGGCTGCACCATTTCAACCACAAATTAACCCACAGCAGCACTCTGTCAGATCAACGCAGATCCAGACATATTGCTTCCGCTGGGTCTGCCATCCAGCTGGGTCTGCCTTCTAGTGGGCCGCAATCAAAGCCCTGTGACCAGTGACGCTCCACAGACGCTCCTCTAAACGCTCAAGGTTTAGGGGCGGACGCTTGTAACAGCAGGCAGAGTTATCAGTCCGGCCTTTGAAGCGCCATCAATCCTAGTGCCGCACATGCGTTTGGGTGGGGGGGAACATACCCCGCAGTTTTAAAATCGGAGAATCCGGAACGCTCGCTAGGATCGGTTCCTAATTCGGTTCTCTCCCGGCTCGTTAAGAAGGCTCAAGCGCAGATCCGAAGCGACGCCTCGCTCCGCGGATCCGAAAAACATCTAAGACCCGGGCCATCTAACAGGGCTCGGAGAACGTCGACCAGAGCTGGGGACCGGCAGCACATGGACCAGAACCTGGTCTGTTCTCCCTCGAGCTGGTCAGTTAGGTACAACGTTCGAACTGGTTTTGTGTCGTCACTTTCACTGGCTTGTTGTTCGCTTTCCAAATGCGCGCGGATTACGAGGAAACCTCGTAAAAACAAAGGGCGCCAAGCCGTCACAAAGACAGGGTTCATTTGATTCACACAATAGATAATGGGATTGGACTACAAAATGTTCCGCTAAATTAGAACTAAATTGTATTCTTGCACAACCTTCTGTATTTTGAGTTTTGAGTCAAGACATCATTAAAATTTCATTTGTACTTCTGCCTCAATCCATGTCCGGATTTCTTTTTTTTCTTCCAATATACAACAATGGGTAAATGTATATAGACCGCCTCATTTTGGTGGAGAAAATGAAGGTGTCTGGTATTGGTGTCTGGTAATTCCGCTGTGTCCTGACTGATTGACAAGCTGGGAGCTTTTAGTGGACAATAACAGCACAACCCCAACGCCACCAGGCTTCCCTTTTTAAACCCCTTAGTAAGTTTGGGGACGTCCATAACCTGGTTCCGAGAGACCACCCCCTTCCTACGTACAGTGGGGTGAGGTCAGGAACAAAGTCTAAGGACAGAAATGCAACAAACATCCCATGAGTAACTCGGGGAGCGTCCGGAGAAAGATCCACGATGTGTGTGCAAAAATATCTACTATGGAACCTGTTGTAGTATTGGCATGGCCCGAAGTGGGGGGAGATTAAGTTAACAAACTTTGTTGTTTAATATGCATTGGTGACCATGTCCCTCAAAATGACAAAATACATTTTTCTCTTTTTGATAAGAACTGCAGTTCAAAGCCATCTATTCTGGAATGTTGATAATATCTGTTCTCTCTCCATCACCAATGTGTTTAACTTGCCTCAGGTAATCTTGGCCTTGATCGCATGCACCACAAAAATACCCCCCCCCCCCCCACACACACACACAGTGTGCAATTTCATATTTTGAAATAATGACAAACCTTTCATCTGCAAGTTTTGACC